>JBBPJT010000112.1:0-52234 GCA_038088895.1 Xerocomus potaroensis | reverse complement strand
TCACCGTTAGGGAGCGTGAGCAGCTTGTTGTCATCAAGAACGCTGCGGACCAATGAGCAAGACACTATCATTCAGCAAACAAGCCAACCTGTTTAGGTTTTCTACCCATTCCGGATCCACGTCTCCATCGAAAATTATCCAGTGCCGTTTAGAACTCTCGCCACGCACATCATCCACAATCTTGCGCAAAATATGCGTGAATAATCCATCATTCCATTCACGCGTAGTTGGATCAAGTGTGCCGTAGAGCGCATCTTTGTGAATTGCTTTAGGGTCGATCACATATGCGACACCTTCGGTACCATCAAGCCTTTCCAATGCTGAGAGGAGGACTTGCCATGCGTTCGTTTTTCCAGTGCCAGAGGGACCAACCATCATGAGACCATGTTGAATCTTCTGAATCTGGTACAACTGGAGAATCTTGGCAATCCACCGCTCGCCATCCACTAGGCGCCTTTCGGCACAAACCATCAATATTTGTTCACGGAGTGCCTCCAGGTCGACGGCAATGTAGTCTGTGCCAGGGAAGACGTCCGCGAGTAAGCTAAATGTAATCAAGTTTAGTGTACAAGGGATCAATGCTATCCTCAATCCTTACCTAGTAAGCAAAGGTACATCATCAGCTACCAGCTTAGGAACAATTGTCTCCGTGACACTCTGGATGACAATGATTTGCTCAGAGACCGCATCTGAAAGCTCATTGACACTGCCCGTGTCTTCCAATTTAGCATTCTGCAGACGTTCGCGCTTGAGGATACCTGCGCTAGCAAGCACGGCCTTGAGGGCTCGCAGACCAAAGTCATAATGGGGTTGAGGCGAAAGTTGTTCGTCACAAAGATTGAAGAAGGGTACGATTTTGGACGCGAGAGATTCGGCTGTACGGAACCCTTGGGAGAAGAGCATGACCTGAGCAATAAGCTCGCGATCTGGCCTTGTCATTGCCATTCTAGGGACGGGTCAGAGTGGACTGTAGTATGAGGAGGAAGAACGCACGGTCTGAAAAGCTTTGTCAAGTTTGGTGGCAAAGTCGATCGCCCAGCATAATTGGGGTTAGTGGTTATGAAGATACCTGGTTGACATGCTTAATTAAGCACAACACCATTGTAGATAAGCGTACCGATATTCTTGCTGATCTTCAAATTCTTCCCAACAAGTTCAATCTCGGTATTAGGATTCTTGGCAAGAGCAGCGAGTCCTTGTTGGATACTCTGCACCTGTTGCGAGACAGCACTCAAAATACGCTCCTCCAATCGGTTGAACTCGTCAAAGCATCCCCAAGCTCCAACTTGACAAAGACCAACGAAAATGCGACCCATGGCCTGGAAATCAAACGTTTCGTCGCAACAGAATACCAGCACAAAGCGACCAAGCTGGACACCAAGAGCCTTGACGGATTCAGTTTTACCTGAAGTAAATCGTTAGATAACACCTCTGCTCCATGATACTCAATGGATGCACCTGTTCCAGCTGGTCCAAAAGGAGAACCACCGAGTTGACTGTCTAACGCCTGCGTCAAGGTAAGGTATACTCGATCCGTTAATGGCGTTTGTACGAGACGATCTGGGACACCCAGATACTCCCACCCATAAGGGAATGTTGCATTTGCGACACGGATGGCTAAACGGTCGAAAGGGTTCTCAGCGGATCGTTCCAGGTAAAAGCGCATTTGCGACAACCACGTGAAAGCTTTGGTATCAATGACCCGTTGTTGGATGAGTGTACGCGTAACGTCCCGCTGATGAACTAGTTCGGTAATAAGGTGTTCGCACTTGCGACGAGTGACGGGACTCAGTTCTTGTAAAACGATGTCAGCGAGAAGGTCAAGAGCTTGAGAAATTGTCTCGAGAGGTCCTTCAGGAAGATTACCCGATTCCAAAGAACCCTCGACAGACATGGTCCAAGCAACTTGTACAGCCAACGTGACGAGCTGGGCAGGATATTTCTCCATCCAATACATAAGTTGATCCATATTGAGTGGGGATCCGGTACCGTAGAACGACTGTAGTTCACCGACAGCGTCGGATAGTAAATCGGCCAAGGAGAGCCTCATCAAAGACTCCAGCCGAGCAAGCCAATCATTGATTTTTGGATAATCCTTCAGTAGGATCGGCTCGCTAAACTTGACTTCCTCTCCCTCACGTGAAGCCATCCCTTGAATTTGAGTCAGGTCATCATCAAGCTTGATTGTGGATATGCCGGCAAACATCTTCTTGAGGTGTTTCATGATGCGTAAGATATCCTTGCTGTTACCAATTATCTCCAGCAGGTCTTCGTCACCAACAAAGTAAAATCGCGGGAATGACGACCGCTCGCGTTCAAGATATTCACCAAGAGCCTTCTGGATTTTGTTCAAGAGGTCAGCGAGACGTTCCAAGCTCTTTTGGATTCCTTGAATATTCATGACGTCTACCACGAACGGTGACTTGTACACCTTCTTCATGACGGTTAAGAACTCGGCATTGATGTTCTGGAAGCGAGCACTCTCTACCGGGAGGAGATGCTTGATATCTGCACTCCCAGAGAAAATGCCTTCCAAATACACCCACTGACGCTGAACGTCAATCCAAACATCTTTTATGGAAGTGAGAAAGGTTATATGGGGAATGACGGTGCACATCTTACCAAACAAAACATGGATCCTGTTCAGTTTCTCTTCCCAAGAACCAGCCTTTCACAGAGTTAACACAAGAAAAAGCGTCGGTATTGAAACAGTACCTCTTCCTCAAAAACTAGAACAAGTCGACTTGATGAGATTTCATATCCGAAAAGTTTATCTACACACCTTTGTAGTAGGGAGAAAGCTTCATCGCAGTCAACGAGTTCAGATTCTCGCTGCACTTGCTAAAAAGATCATCCCACGCTCTGACACACGAGATGAACGCCATTTCATGTGCACAGTGGACAAAAGCAGTCCGTACCTGATAAGTCGACACTTATTCTGGTAGTTTACTAAATCGAGAGTGTAATTAGTCCAAGTTTCCTTGACTTGCTTGATATACTCTTCGAGAGCCATCTATGCATGATGTCAATGCAGAGTAGGTGGCGGGGCCGCGGGACACTGCACCTCTCCCTGAGCCTGTGCAATCACTTCACGGATAAGAGATTCATTCTTTTTCAGGTCCAGGTCGTAAACATTTCCCAAAGTCATGCTGTGCGCTATGTCAGAGGAAGAGAAGAACAGACAGATGAAAGAGATACACGGGGAGACTGATTTGTGAGGGCAACCGCAAGACCTTGAACAATTGCTTCCAGTGTCTATCCTTTAAAGCTTCAGATTTCAATTCGGAAATGATCGCGTTCGACTTCAACAGTCCTCTGAGCACATCCTGGACATATTCAAACGCTGCATACTGCCGCATGCGTGTCGGCATGTCCTTGGTCGAAGACAAGAGCCCGTCAATTTGCTGCCTCAACTTTCTCGGCTGTACTGTTGCCCAAGACATCTCTCTCAGCTCTCCGATCTGACTCCAGACGCCTGAAAGCGCTGTCCAGACTGCCTTGAGGTCCTTGAGTTCCTCAAAAATAGGTTCCAGGCGGGTATGACGCGTCAACTCGAGGTCGAGAGCCTCCTTCGCCCTACAAACGAGATCGTATTCTTCCTTGACCCGGTTCAGTTTGCCCTCAAAGACATTAATGGTATTCATGGCAGTATCTGCACGCATGCTGCCCTGTACAGGACGCGTTTGTTCCCATTCTGCAAGGATATCATTTATTTTGTTCTCTACAATCTTGTCCTCTGCGACAATCTTGAGCTGGAGTCCAGCTGAAAAAGAGATATGAGACCAGGCGCACGCAAGGGAAAATACCCTACCGAGCTGCTCTTGAATGGAATCATTCTTGCGCTTGAGGATCTCGTTGTACGCGCTCCATTCTCCCCTTAGTTGATCACTATAGAGCCAGTCGTCCGGAAATTGGTATCGAAAACGCTCAAGGGTCTTTTCTCCATTGGCACAGAGTTCTATCATCGGACCCCATGTCTTGGTCTTGCGCTTGAGGTCTTGGACAAAGGTGATAAAAGTGACCGCAGCTGCGGTGGATGAGTTGGAAGGACTAAATGCCTGTATAGACGCGGTCAGAAGTGCTCTGGGCTGATGCACAGGTACTTTACCTCCATGTCTTGGACGACGTGAAAGACAATGTGCAGTCGAGCGGACGCGTTCACCCGCCGGTTGTGTGGGAACCAGTTAGATAATCATAGTCATATCTCTTCCTTGCCTCGTCCTTGACCCATACGACCACTTTGCCAGCCATGTCCGGACGCCAGCAACGCGTGATGGTTCAGCCCATCGTATGCATAACGTTTCTGTTTCTTTCTCGGAATTAACCATTCCACGTCCCAGAATGTTATCTTCAAAAACCTGCAACAGGTCATGTCTGACAGCTTCTTGTGCACATATCCATTATTGACGAGCATATCTACAGCGGACAAAGGTCGTGATATGGCTGTACGACAATACCGAGATGCGAATTGAAGGGCGCATCATTGTACGTCTATCCGATTCATCCTCAGGATCACTTCCACCATTGAGTCGTCTCTTGCAAAGGCGACGGGTTCATTCCTCCCGCGTCTTTTCCCTCCCTGTTTTCGTCTCGTGGTATTTTCGGACTGATTCCCCTCATCCAGGGCTTTGATGAATTCATGAATATTGTCATAGACGAAGCAGCAGAGGTCTATGTCAAGGACGCAAAACCCCGTCGGGAGCTCGGTATGTCTTTCTTCTCTTTCCCCGCCGGCTACCATACAATTCCCTTCAGGCCGTATCTTGCTCAAAGGTGACAATATCACACTCATCCAACAAGTGGTATGATATTTGTGTAAAATTTTGCACTTAATCTGTGCCCCTGTATACTACTCTCCCCGGCCGCCGTCGATGTATAGACAATGAAACGCGTCCGACCATCAGAGATTGTAAATAGGTAGTAGTCGGGTCAAATTCAGCGCCTGCCTGCACAACGGACACTCTGCCTTTTCTCTTCCCCATCCCATGATACAATTCCAGCAGAACAAATGCCCACATTCTGTCGCACAACTATCCGTTCTCTCTTCCAAGCAAAGTGTACATCTTCGATTGGCTCTTGCCCGAGCAGGTATGGCACCAATGTCCAATACCGTATTTTCGTCTTCCTCGGCAGGTTTTGTGGGTACATTTTCCGGGTCCACCTGCTCGAGCATAGTGCTCACGAGTCGGTCGTCAATGAACATCTCCCGCGTCTCGTCGAGGCTCCGTTTTCCCTGCGTTTTCTCAGTAGCACCTCGAGCACGGGAGCGCAGGTAGTGTATCAGCCGATAGAACAGGCGGATGAAGATGAGAATCCCGAGCAGAGAATAGGATGGTGGGCGCACGTGTGGGTTCTCGGGCACGGGTGATATCTACGAAATTCATATGAAGCAGATTGCAATACGACTGAAAAAACTGGAATGTTTACATGCCGAATACCCAAAATCCGCTTGGTCAGGTCATAGTAAGTCCCCCGGAGGTAGAAAATAGCAAGGTTGATGTCCACAGCCGCCTCAAGGCAGGCGGGCAATACGCGAAAAGTGTTTGCTATCCGAGGGGACGCAGAATTAAGATGGGAGCCCCACCTTGCAAGAATATACGAAGGTAGCGTTGGAAGAAGGACTAGAGCAATCCGCAATGTTCTGGAAGGCGCTCGATCACTAAACTTAGAATGCTGCCAGATATCTGTATATTCTTCTCCAAGAGTCTGCACGCCTTCAAAGTGACGTTAGCGAGCAGAACGGTATTAAGAGACGTAGATCAAACCTCGGCCAATAGTCAACCCGTAGTAGAGCAGCCTTAGAGCAAGATCGACCTCCGTGTCCCACTTTAAGAGCCATCTAGTTCCTAGCAAACGAATGAGAAACGTACAACCCAAGCAATGTGGGAGGAGTGCTCACCCAACCAAGAGCGGAGCACGGCGTCGGTTTGTTCCTTGAGCGACAAGACATGAAACAGATCCCTCTGGTTTGCTCTAACTATGTTTCGATTAGCAAGTAACACATGGAGAGAGTCCAGTAAACGAACTGATCTGAGCCTGTCGAGCGTTTGGGAACGATGGCAAGTATTGAGACATGTGTACCGTCGGACTTGAAGCTTTCGACTTGACTTGCCTCGCCAATTACCGCCTTTCTTTCTTTCCGTCGTCACATGGCAGCACGAGCTCCTCGCGCACAAGAGCCGTCCGTCTGGCAAAAATGTGAGTGAGACGTAGGCCAGAACACGATAATTTTCTGACTCAGGACGTTCGGAATGCGTAGTAAAGTGCGTCCTTGCCTGCCCACGATCCCCCCACCAGGCTAAATGCAAACATGTATGTTGCCCAGAATGGGCGCCCTGATGGGTGGTGGTGTCGGCCTTACGATCGGCTTCATTTTTGGTTCATACAGTATCCTCAGGTGGGTCTCGCACGAAATCATGACAACCTTCGACTGAACAGACATATCATTCGTCGTCTGTCGAAAGGGGTGGTGCTGGGCCTAGAGGATCCCTAGCGACGCTCTCGCAGTACATGATTAGCAGTGCAGCGACGTTTTCGTTTTTCCTCGCCATCGGCTCCGTAAGCCCACGACCTCTTGCGACACATCTGCGTTCTTATGTATGGTCCACTTTTCGACATCCTCCAGGTGATTCGAAACGATGGCTTGCTACCACCACATCCACAAGCGGTGCAAATGCATCTTCTTCCACCGCTCGTACGGTCAAGGGCAGAGGGCGCGGTGCTCATCCGGGCTCGTTGGGACGCAGAGAAGGCACGCAGAACGGTCGTTTCCGCTTGAATTTTTACTATTGCTACTGCTTGTGGGATCTAGATACATGTGTCTTGACGTACTTGACCAATGAGCAAAGTGACATAACGCTCTGTATGTGCAATGCAGCTAGGATACATACGGGGTATGTAATGCGGTGTGATGAATCTACTATGGATGGACACGCTCGGCGTGCGAGTGGGCCACCGAATCAATCAGTGCGTGGTCGCGGACATGAAACACGGGCGTAAAAAAGAGCGGAAATGTGACACCCCGATTCCCGATGCCGCAACCATTACGGCGGGCTGGAGTTTTTCAGGATGCACGAAATAGTAAACAAGAACAAGACTGAGGAAAATATGAGATGAAAAGTAGCGAGACAAGCAGTTAATTCGCTTGCCTGCGAATCAACGGATCGCGTTGGTCAGCCGTTTCCAGAGCCGTTTTAGCCTTCCAGGTTTTGGCTCTGGCCTTCTCGGAGCGTAAACATCGACCAGCGATGCAGTATAGGATAAATTATATGGTCCGGAAATAGGAGGGCGGGGCGGGGGAGCGGGTGATTTTTTCCACCACTTGGTGAACCAGCGCGTTGGCTTTGGAAGTTCTGAGGGAGGAGAAGGGAGGGAACGCAGAGGAGGCGCGTTGTAATGAACGCCATCGTCGTAATGAACTGTTGGGGCGTCGACAAATTTAACAGAAGGAGGGGATCGCTTCTTTTTCCGACAAGTAGACATAGAACTCGTGGCCATAGAGACGCCAGAATCATGGCGGGTGAGGATCGATTTGATTGGAGGGGCAGAGCGCGTTTGCAGGGTGGAGCAAGAGCCGATGGAAGACACGCTTTGTCGGGCACGGAAAACGGCGCCATTGGGAGAGTCGGGGGAAGAAGGCCATCGAGTTTTGGAGTAGGGGGAAGAGGGAGAGTGTGGAATGTTGGAAAGGGTAGGTTCGAGAAGGATGCTTCTCGGACGATTAAAGGGATCTGATGTCGGTGGAGTCTGACGAAGGGAAAGGGATGAACGAAGGGACATGGGGCAGGGTGAGAGGAGGGGGACTGACAAAGACATGTCTAAGGCTGTGGGGCATTGCACGATATTCGTCATGCTCCGGAATAGCATGCTGATGGCGACGGTCGAGATTAGCGCTGTGCCGTGTCGTCATCGAAGCAGATGCTCACAGGGAGATCGCTGAGGGTAATGAGAGGGGAGAGCTCAGGTAGGGGCTGTGTGAAGTCGGACTGGAGCTTTGGGAGTGATCGGACGGGCAAGGACGTACGTTAACGATTGTGTCTGTTTCGAGCCAATCGGAAAAGACCTGATCGTAGGGATCGGACTGGAGAAGGTGCGTGAGGGCACCGAAAAAGTGGAAGAAGACATACCTGAGACATGGCAGGGAGAACGAGACAAGGGAAGAAAGAGGGAAGAGAATGAAAATGAGAATGAGGAAAAGGGTGCCTGCAGGCAGCGGCGTGTTTTTTGACATGAAACAAACAGAACTGAGCTACATACTCAGACCGTAAAAGGCGTGTCGACGTGCAGCCCGCTCCAAATGCCCCGCACTGACTCGCTCATGCTCTCGACCGTCCGACCCTTCTTCAGCGGCTTGATCTTGGCTCCAGACGACTCCAAAATCAGCTGCACCTTTCTCTCTATCCCGTTCGTCTCGAGTCGCTGCAGTGGAATCACCTTGTCGCGTCCGTTCGCTAGTAACGGCTCAGCGGAGATCGGGCACGGGGGAAACTACAGACCATAGAAGCCCCGCGCGATGGGTTCGTGACCGTTTCGCTGCCTGACAACAAACTCGACGTGCGAGTTGTCGCGTGCGATGCGTTGCATGTCTTTTGAGATGAAGGTGCGGGCATTAGCGGAGGAGGGACCATGCTGGCAGAACTCAAGGACGACCTTGCGAATGGGCGGGACGAAGGCGGAGTGTCCGTTGGCGGGTGCAGTGCGTAGCTTGGCTCTCCAGAGTGCGGATGCCATCGAGGGGGGAGGAGGCTGAGCGCGGCATGGTCGGCAGTGTGTCTGAGGTTTAACATATGCAACTCCGCTTTAATTATGATAGTACGCGTTGTGCTGGTAAATCGTCATTTTGGTCGTCCATGGCCCGCGCAACGCGAAGTTCAGCGACACATATTCAGAGCGACAACAACAAGGATTACCCAAAATCAAAGTCGACCACAAAGAAACGGAAACGCTCCTCATTTCCCGACAACGACGATTCACAACCGACAAAGCAACATCGATCCATAAAAGACGAGATAGACGACGACATTCTCAGCCCTACAAAACAACACAACTTACAACTCGCAGCCGATGCGCCCATTCACCCCGACGACGCACAGCACATCCTTGATATCCTCCAACTGTAAGTCCCTTTTCTCTCCTCCTCTCCCTTGCCAACACCGCCCGTCAGCATCGATTCTCAAGCATTACTCGACCGCGTCCTCCCTCTCCCTTCCTCTGACATCACCGAACCTTCCTCCTCAAAGTCACAGCCGTGCTCCCTCTCCCTCCGCGCCCTTCTCAAAGAACCTTCTCATCATCCTCTTCGCGCCTTTCGTGTATGTCCCTTTCTCCTCTCTTTCTTTGCCCTCTCCAACATACACTCCCATCCAGGCCGCAGTTCAAAATCTTGTTCCTTTATCCTACCATCCCCGATCTCGCCCTTCCTCTCCTGCTGCACAGCAACTCCGTTTCTGCAATCTCGCATCCTCCCTCTTCGACCAAGCTTCTTTCCATACCGTCCCTCTCCCTCTCGACGTCGATTCTCTCCTTGACTTCCCGGACTCCGCTTCGAACGAACCCAAACCACCTCCTCCAGAAAAATATGCCAACTCCCACCCCGCCAAAAAGTATGCTCTCATGCAGCGCCTGCCTCTGGGGACTTGGTGGTCCTCTCTCAGCTCAGATCTCGTTCCCTCGGATTCTAAACCCTTGAAAGACTTGTTCACTGCGAATGCGGAGCTTGTGGCTATTCTACCTTCCCCATCGAACCCGGCACCAACCGACTCAGACCCGGCAGGGTCATCTCCCGCTACCCTCGCATCTTATGTCCCCCCCAAACCCCCAGGCTTCAAACCGAAGCTCCCGGGGCCCCGTCGCGTGAGCTGTGGCGTATTCCTGGATTACGGACCCTATGCCAGCTTTGCTCCCGTATTTGAACAAGACGGTGTCGAGGTTGGGCGTTCAGTCATGGGCGAATTGTTCTGGGGATGGGAGGAGAGAAAAACAAAGTGGTCAGATGAGCACTCGTCTGTCGCACAGCAGCCCCCAGACGGCGACATGGAGCCATCTCTGCTCAATGGCGTCGACGAGTCAGACCAGTATGATCTGCTCGACGATGAAGAGTCCTTTGGCGGGCTTTTCTCGGCAGAACAAATAAATTGGCTCAAACAGACCTTAGGAAGCTTAGAACTCGAGGCCGCCGTCCACGAATTATTAGAGCGAAACGCCAAAGCACTCAAACGATTAGAAGAACTTCAAAATAAACGATTGTCAAAACCGGGCGAGTTCAGCCCAGTAGAAGAAGGCTCAGAAGAGTGGGATACTGGTCGGTCTAACTCTCCCGCTAATCATTCTTGTGTCACTGGTGCTCAACTTTATATTTTAGCCCAGAGTATTTTTGAATCTCTTTGCCTTCTCATGTCTCTCCGACCCCGGTCGTCCGCTTCCGAAAACACTCCTTTTATTCCGTCACCATCTGTACTTCATAAACTTCAACGGACCTTGCTTATAGCGCCGACGCAAGGTTGGCAAGGAACACTGCCCCCAGAACACTCGACGGCCCTACGGGATGACTCTACACTCTACATAAAGTCAACTGCCACCCCGATCCCAGCCGTGGCATCAGCACCACCAGCCCAAACGCCAACGCCAACGCCAACCACACCAGCGCAAGGTACTGCTGCCACAGCAGCAGCCACAGCCCAAGCTTACGCGGGCTATTCCTACAACTATGCGGCGCCTTATCGGACGAGTTACCAATACAAACCTGGTCAACCAACGCCATACTATCCAAACGCGTACGCGCAGACTACTGCGCAAGCACAAGCCACATCGCAGTACTACCAAGGCCAGCCGTACGGTGCAGCCGGACAGCAACAATACGCGTACTCGTCCTGGTACCAGTATACTCCTCAGACGCAATCGAACACGTCTGCAGCCGGATCTCGTAAAGGTACACCACAGCCAGGCGCGGCCGCTGCCACCCCCGCGACGACGGCACCAAGTACGATGGCGACCTCGTATGCGGGCTTCTTTAATGCGACTGCACAGACTGCGGGCCAACGTGCGGTGGCCAATACGGTTGCAGCGGTAACACCGGGCGCGAAACCTTACCAGCCTGCCGGGGCCGGAACGTGGGCGACACCTGGCGGCGCGGCGGCGACTGGATACGTGGCCTCGACTCTACCCCCACATATGAGGGCTGCGGTCGCGGGACAGCCAGGGACCGCAGGTGCCTATAGTACTGGCCTGTACCAACCCAATTATTATGGGGCGTACCAAGCGACGCCCTCGCCAGCGCAGACATAATCATATTGGCATTTTTTAAACGTTTGGTGTCGTTTAGGTCCGTTTAGAGTAATAATATTCTACATACTTGTGCAGCGGTCAGTGCTGTCGTCACGAATAATGAGAACTTGAATTTGGAGTCCCCTGGCGAGAATCATGGAAGTGTAAAGTTAGTTGGTATAGTGCATCAGTTGTTGTGGACTACACTACACAGTTTCTGTACGCACCGAAAAGACCACCCTGTGTGGGATTTCTATGATACCCATCATTATGGTCCCTATACGTGCATTGACCGTCACATACCACACTTCGACATTGGCTGAATCTGCATGAGGCCTGCCTTGGAATGTATTGTTTCTGCTCCAGGAGGAAGCACAATTGAACAAGCATATGAATTTGACTTTAGGACAACAAAGTGACCACCAAGATCACAGGAGTAGCCATTAAACCGTTTCCGGTATGTACAAAAGGTTTATGTTTATGGCTCTCTCCTGTACAGTAAAGCAAAAATGATACTATCTCTTGAGTTGGTCAGGAGCATTCTATTGTAAAAGGCTCTTGGGCCACTTGACTTCTGATGAGTAAATCCTGATTTGTGACATCTTTTCTGCCAGTATATGTGCAAGTGCAAGACCATGTATTTTCAGGTGGTAAAATTTTTACAAAAGACCTAGTGGATATTTTATCTCTATTACTGCAACAGTTTCTATTTGATGAGTACAGTATGTATTATCCCTTTGCCATCCACTGCCAGAAGCACTCAGGGAGCAAAAAAGAGCATGATAATGGGACAGCATAAAAGGTCAATCCAGTACAAGAAGCATAATAATGGTATAGTTGTTTGGTATCATTTCAAGAACCTCCCCGTGATATGTAAAAGCAGGCCCTCGGTTCACGGTCTACCAAATCTCATTCTTGCGTGACAAACCACCCCTTGGTTGCCTCGAGCGAAGGAATCGCTCTTCTGAAGAGGAAAGTGCTGACCCACGTCCTTGAGCACAATGAACCACTGCAAGGATGGGACAAGCAGCACGCAAGTATAGAAAAAGAAAAAAAGAGGCAAATCCTATTCAATTCTGGTTTGTCCAAAAGATTTTCGCACGGTACTAAGAGAAGAGGGCAAGGCTAATTTAAGAAATAACTGAACACCCTCTAAGTTACGACCGGGTGGAAAGGAATTGAGTGAATCAACCCAAGCTACGTAAGACACCAATGTCGCAAAGATATGCTACGAACACGACATACCACCTGGGAATAGGTCACCTGCCGGCAAGACTAGCATATTTTGAGACACAAATCACCGGCGGTCGTCGCAGCGGTTTGGTAGTTGCGTATGTCAACATATCTTCTACCGGTGTCGGAAGGGGGTGTGGATGGCGAACCGGAGGCTGAGGCGGTGGACCCTGGAAAACCGAATGACAACTCTCTGTAGAATCAGGGGAGAGGGCATCCGGTTCACTGTCACTTCCAGACGTCCGCCAGAGGATGTCCTCGATGGTAACTGTATGGGACCGTGTCGCTTGTTGATCCGCATTCGGCGTACCGTAGGCAAAGCGCATTCGTAGACGGCGCGTGTGTGGCGACACGTTGTCGTCCTCATCGGACTCTATTTCATCACCATCAGCGTTGAGTCGGGCTATTCCGGGTGTAAGAGATGAAACGGTTGCGGGGGAGGAAAAAAAAGCTTACTCCAACCTCTTCTCCGCCTGCCGTGCCCCGCTGGAGGAGAGGGGTTGGATCGGACAGACGCATCATCCGTCCGATTATTATTAGCCCCAACCCGGATATGTTCGGCTTGGCGAGCGGATTGGACCTGCTCGTCCCGATCTCGCGCGAGAAGGTTGACAAGTGTGCTCCGCACTTCGGGTGTATTCGCAAGACTGCGAGGGGTATCCTGAGACACATCTCCGATTGGACCATGGTCACGATAAGTCGTGACATGTTCTCTAAATGCTGTAGAAGTGTTGCGGCGAGCGGGAGCGAAGGGTTCATCAATTGGTGTACCGTCTGAAGATGTACGTGATATGGGCTGAGGGAGGATGATGCGCGCGGTATTGTCAACAAGAACGACCTCACGCGAGGGCCCGAGAGGACGCCTGCCAGCTGGTGGGTTAAGCATCGATCGCGATTCATTGTTAACAGTGGTTGGCCCGGCTCGTGATAAACCACGAGTACCGAAATTTTGTGCAGCAACAAGGGGAGCGTTGCCCCGAGCGCTCGAAGCAGCCAGCTCGACCCTTCTGGATCTCTGAGCGGCCAAGCGATCCGTCATGTTCTCTAGTTCCCGTGCAATCTGTGCCGTTTGGGCTTGCAACCGCTGTTCAATCTGCGAGAGCGTCAGACGTGACGACAAATTGCTGCGACTGTCGGGTGCACTGACGCGTGCGGCCACGCGTCTTCCGATCATGGTGCTCGACTCATCCCGAGCAACGCTCTGGAGGTCTCGCCTTTGAGCGGTGCGCGGATCAACGGGATCCCCGGCGCGTGGTAGAATAATATCAGGCATAGGAGGTGTGCGGGCTCGGGGTGGGTCCGGATGCACCTCAGCACTTTCCAACCCCGGACGATCGTTCTGAGAGAACCCGTCCCATGCGAACTCCCTCCTCGCAGTACTTCTGCTATTGGACTCAAATTCCTCCAGCCTCTGTCGGGCAGAGGGAGATATGAGTGAGCGCAGCCTAGCAGCCCTCAGGTTGAGTTCTTCTACCACTTGCTCGCTTGAGAGCACAAGGGCGGAATGTGGTGGACGAATGCTGGAGTCGTGACTGAGAGCATGGCGAGATTGAGTAACGCTGCCATCGGTGCTGCTTGTCGAGGACCCAGTCCCTGCGCTCTCAGGTGGAATGCGATTCAACATGTCGTTGATGCTGTTCCTGAGAGAAGTGATCCGTTCATACGCAGTATCAAGTGCAACAGAGGCCTGTCTGAGGTTGCTCCGGCTCTGGGAATCCAGCTGTGGGCTAGATGTCCAAGCGTCCGAAAGAGCGGAGGTGAGTGCGGACTGAGATGTGGTAATGGCGAGGTCGCCAGTTACTCCCTGGGACTCTGAAGGAGCCCGCCCAGTTGGCCCGGCGTCCGAATTAGAATCCATGACAAGCTATCCCAACGGAGGGGAGTAAAGGTGAGATCGAGAAAGAAAACTCGACGACTGACTTCGCAGTGCGAACTTGAAGTGAAGTGCGCACACTCAGTCGAAAGTAAAGTCGAGACAGCACTTGCCATAAATTAAATTAAATTCATGGGTCCATGGCGCTGCTACATGATCATTAGCATCTCTATAATAATATACAACACTAAGGCGATCATTGCGCCAGAGTCCCGACTATATAATGGAATAGTGCCCAACGTGTATAGTAAAAGTCATTATGAGGAGTGCGCATCACTGGGATTGTCAATGGCCTGCCCTTTGACTCGCCCTTTCAAAGGCTTCATCTCCAGTGTCGCTCGAGACCATTTCTGCCGCATCAGCTTGGCTAGCAGAGGATCGTCGCCAGTGTAACAGAATGCAAGCAAGACACATAGTATGATAAGCCCAGCCGTTATGCAGCAGAGCGCGGTCCAACCGTGCTTCACGCGGCCATAGATCTACAGGAAATGTCTGATCAAATTTTTTTTTTCAAGTGGGTCTTGAGCGAGTGCGCACCTGCCCACCGACGATAGGACCCACTGTTCGAGATGAGCGCTGCGTCAAAATGCACACATATAATCAAACTGACCGGCGGTTCCGACACCAAAGGCTAGATTAAACGCTCCATATACGTGTCCGTCTGCAGGTATAGCATAATCAGCCAATAGACACGCGTAAGGCGAAGAGACTTGCATCCAACACCTGGGATATTGCGAGAGACAGTTGCCAATTCTGCAGTCACTGGGGGAACGACCCCCGAAACAAAGAAACCTAATAGAGGTATATATGTAAGGTTTAGTAGGTACACATCCACATGATGCTTACTTTGCGCAGCGAGGGAGACGATGAAGAGAACAATTGACTTCTTCTGGATCAAGAGGATCCACCAGGGGACAGCGAGGGTCAAACATATAGTGGAGATAAAGTCTGAACCAACTCGATCGGCAAGTAGTCCGGATAAAGGGGAAGCTAAGGTTGAAAAGAGGGTCATTCAAACAGCTCTCAAAGCTTAGCCCTCTAGAGGATACTCACAAATCAAGGCAGGCACAAGCCCTGCCATATATACCAGACCAACCCGATCAGAAGTGTACCCCCAAACATCTTGCAAGTGGAGGGGAAGGGAAGGCTCCTGCATACTGTTGAGTGCGCTAGGGAGGACACGTTCCGTCAACACGACCAGTGGCTTGACAATAAGCATACCCATATATCAAAGACATGATCAATGCAACTACGGCACGGGGGGTCTGTGCCAGAATGCCTATTACTGAAAGTAGCGGAAGTGTTTTTTTCCGAATGAGTAAAACATCTGATCTGGATAGGCTGTCGGAAGATGGAGGATGGGAATCGAGTGTGTTTTGTTTCTGACCGGAATTGAGCGAAACTGTACCCTGCTCTGCGTCAGAAGGCACTGAAACGGGTTCCGGTGCGGAGGTATCAACAATGTCAGGTATGTGAGAAGACGATGGCTCAGAGTCTGCGCCGATGTCGATATACTTGCGTGTTGCTGGGTCGTACCCCCACCGAAGCGCCACATCTCTCTCAATAATGAGGAGTCGAAGGACGAGGTCAACGGCTGTGCAAATTTCCCCGAAAATGAAGGGGCCACGAAAACCAAATCGGGCATAAAGAGTCCCACCAGCAGGGGTTCCAACCATGAGACTTGGAAAGATTAGCTAAGCGGATTAAGAAATGGCGCGGGACACACCCGACAGAGAGACCTGTCATAGCTATGCCGAGTTGTCCTGGACGAGGAACATTGGGGATGAGACGGGAAATGGTAAGGAAAAAAGAGACTGACTGCCGATGTTTTGTTCTGGGGTGGTGTCGCAGCTGAGAGGAGGATGAACAAAGGAAGAGGAAGAGGAAAGGAGCACGCTACAGGAGTGCAAGGCCAACGATCCAGATCATGGAGGAGCTAATTCCTTGAAATACGCGTGCGATAGCCATGAGGGAATAGGTGGGTGCCTCCATGAGGAGGATTTGCGCGCCTAGGAGGGCCAAGATACCTATGACAAGAGGGCTACGCCTGGATGAATTCTTTTCGGCGAAGACGGCGATGGGTAATGTGGCTGGGGGATAATGAGAAGGGAAGAGAAGAGAAGGGAGAGGGAAGACATACATAGGACGAGACCGAGAGACTGGTGGGGAGAGTGAGGAGGAGAGAAGAAAGGTGTTGCTGTACGTACATATGCACAAAGTAGCCAGCCTGTGAGGGTGGATACGGAGTGGTATTTGAGGCGCTCGAGTTGGAAAGGCATGACAGGTATGATGATAGAATAAACGAGGAGATCGGTGGTGATACCTGGAGAGGGGTAAGAAGAAAACAGGCGAAACAGGCGAAACAGATGACGAACCTAAACCGACGACTGTGATTTGGAGATGAGCAGGGATGAGAGGGGGAAGAAAAAGAGACGCACCGATTGTGATGAACCAGACAGAAGAACGCCATTCAAGCCCCCAGGGCTTCCGGCCTGCGCTGAATGGAAAGAAGTGGCCCATGAGTACAACAAGGGGGGGAAGAAATTGGTTGGGCTGGGCTGGCCTTGGCTGGCACGTTCAATGCCGTTTTTTATTGGCTCAACTTCCCCTTTCGGATGTCCGGCTACGGTTCACATCGGAGGCCGCCGTCCATCGGCAGGTCCCGGCACCGACGGACACTAACTCACCATAAAAGGAAGTCACATCTGCCGTCCAGCGATAGTCAACATGTGCATGTAGTCAGCCGGCGCAGTTGTGTGTTTCAATCTACCGTCTCAATAGCATCAGTCAGCTTTAGCCCCTGGACTTTGGCACTGGACATGCATCACAATGTCAACACCCGAATAAAAGAGTGAGACGACGTGATCGCCTATCATCCACACTGATGGAACCGTACCATCATGCTTCATCAGGGCCACGCGATTTCTGGCATTTACACTGCAATCAATTTCGACCGTTGCCTGCCAAAAAGGCGGTGGCATCCGACGGCTGTCATTCGGTACATAACGGACCGTACAGTACATGTACATGTATCAGACAGAATTTACAACAGCTTCACATGGTCCTACTTACCTAAATAGATAATCTCGGTCTCAAACGACCCCCAATTTACTGTAATATAAATAAACTAATAGCACTATACCTTGTTCTCGTCGAACCCAGCTCAAAAAGCTCATTTTCACGTGTTGATGCTGTCATTGATGTTTTGCGGGACAAATCCCCCCGTAGAAGTCGAAGGCCGGAGAGAATCAGCGAGTTGTCCAGTCGACTCCTCGTGTCCGCTACTTTCTTTACAGGACAGCGAACAGCGATGACACATGCCGTGCACGGACCAGGTGCTATAATCATTATTCATAGGGTATTTGCATAACGTCACCGGAGGAGGGGTTGGCAATGTCTAATTCTAGTAGGTGGAGTAGGTCGAGCCGATTTACGTCCATCGTTGTACAGGTGTAAGAGAAGTGCAATTGGCTCTCCATTGAGTGCACACGATATTATCCCCACCATATGTAAATATTCTTACTCCGTCAAAGTCAGAATCTACAAAGCGAGATCTCATTCAAGACTGTCACGATGTGTGGGATAGTGCGCAACAATTCGCCGTTCGACACCCTCTATCAAGTACATTGCTCAGCCAGATATGAAACGAAGGCGCATAGGGTGATAACACGGTGCAGATCACGATGTCACTGAAAAGCCAAGATGAGGGCAATAAATCGAATGCTCAATAGACCAACTCACTGTAGCTAGCAGGATCAATGTGGTCTGGCAACTCGGGTACCGCCACCTCAAAGCGAGACTGGATAGCAGCCATCACCTGCTGATCGCTCTCACTCGATACAAACGTGATAGCAAGACCCTTGGTACCAAATCGTCCAGCACGACCGACACGATGGAGGTAACTGTCTGCGTCAGGAGGACAGTCATAGTTGATCACAATGTTGACCCGTTCAACATCAATACCACGACCAAAGATATCGGTGGCCACTAGTATTCGCTTTTCAAATGCCTTGAAGGCAGTGTACCGCTTAATTCTTTTAATCAAATCAGCCATGCAGTTAAAACCATTCTCACAAACCTACCGCTCTTCCTGAGCCAGACCGGAGTGAATACTGATACTCGGAAAGTTGCATGATACCAGCAATTTGTCCAATTCGATGGCACGCGCCACGGACTTGACAAAGATAACTACCTAACAAAAGGTTAAGTTTATGATATTAATGTTCCATAAAAGTGCTCACCTGATTGAACTCCAATGTATCAAGCTGGTCATTCAGCTTTCTGTTCTTCGCATTTTCCTCGAGCTTGACATAATGTTGTTGGAGTCCGTGCAGTGTCAATTTTGTCTCGTCATCAACGAAAATTTCGAGAGGCTATTTATTCCCATGTAAGAGCATATTGCTAATGCAAGTGAACAGGCTTACATTCGCCATAAACTTTTTGCAAGTAATCCGAATTTCCTTTGACAGCGTGGCACTAAACATCATGACCTGCTTGTGGTGGGGAGTTGCCCGGAAAATTTCTTGGACATCTCTACGCATGTCTACGCAGCAAAGAAAGGGCGAGAGTAGCGGTCAGATCGCGTTTGAATCTCGGGTTGAGTGAAAAAAGGAAGAAACTCGAAAACGCGCCGAACATCAACTAGAAAACCAAGCGAAACTTTGCCTGCGGTGGAAGCAGGGGATCGAAATTGGGCCCGTGATATTCTTCATCGTGCAACGCTCTCAACAACTCAGCAACCCGACGACGAACCCATAACCATGTTTCAACACCAAATCCATGTGGTGCCCACGGCGCTTGCCCACATTGGCAGTGTGACGTTGACTATGGCGACAAGAACTTCGTTCTCCGGTGGCGGAGACCGGTGTGATGGGCGCAATGTGTTTAACGGCGCAATATCCCCAAGACTGGTAGCCGAAACTGAATGGGCGAAACTAACCAAGCTGTTCTAGCATTTTGTCGCACTCATCCAAGGTGAAGTGTTTGACATTCTTGGCACCCAAAATCTTGTCTCGTGTGAGGGCGTTCAGGCGACCAGGAGTAGCCACAACGATGTGTGGGCACCGGTTCTTGTCACGAAGAATTTCCGCGTCCTTCTGCACTGGGGTACCGCCATAAAAGGTGTGAACCCGTACATCAGGCATGTACTTTGCGAACCGCGTGTACTCGTTCTTGATTTGGAAGGCGAGTTCACGGGTATGACACAAGACAATCACGGAAACTTCGCCATTCACAGGTTCCAATTGCTGTAGAGTTGCTAGTACGAAAACTGCGGTCTTGCCGTGTCCGGACTTGGCTTGGCAAAGGACGTCCATTCCTAGTACAGCTTGAGGAATGCATTCTTGCTGTACTGTGGGTAGTAATGTTAAACCAAAGAACAATATTTTCAAACTGCAAAAATACCTTCTGAAGGATGCTCGAATCCGAGATCACTGATTGCTCGTAGAAGTTCAGGTTTTAACAAGAAATCCCTTGAAACAAAGTCAGATAGGAAAACACCTAGGAAAGGGGCAAAAACAGACCTGAAACCAGTGGAATGTATGCCTGAAAAGTTTTTCTTGTCTTTTTCAACCTCGCCATCTGCCACAGCCGAAGCAGAGACGCCGTTCGTCGGCGCAGTGGCGCCATTGGGGACAACGTCATCTTCGTCTTCGTAGTTGACTAGTTCCTCGTTGTCGTGTGACATTGTTGCGAAAAATTACCGAGTATTATTTCGTGTGTAGAGTTGGGAGGAAGCAAAAGATGGTCAAGGATGGAGGTCAAGTTACGAGGGAATAAATTTGTGGCGCCAAAGGTTTGGTTGGTCGCTGACTAATGAAACGCTATGTCCGTCTTACTTAAGCTCACGTGCGCACGGACCCCTCCTTCACTCCCGAATATACCCTTGAGTTTTAGACAACTCGGAGAAGGTGTCGTTGAGATGCGGTCCGTTAGTTGCGTCTCGTTCTGAGTCGGAGTGCGTCCAGATTTCAGCTTTTTAACTGCCTAACAATTACAGGGACCCCGTTACGTAGCCACACCCAATTTAAGTGTCTTTTTGCAGGCTCCCGGCGGCTCACTGCGTAGAACCTATCTCAACGCCGACTCTGACTGGAGAGCGTTTATCTTATCGCCTGTCCACCGCGGACATCTTCGTCCTGTAGCCTTTTGCGCTCTTACACATTGCTGAGGATTCAGCCAACTTCTCAAACTCGATCAATTGCTGCGGTGGTGGCATAAAAGCCGTTGCGTGTTGAGCGGTCGCAGGAAACGATACACGAGATGCCATCCTATCCATTCTGGTGAGTATTTCTGATGTACTGCCTGTCTGGAGTCCTTGGTAAACATTTTGTTCGTAGGCTTGGCGGTAAGCTAAGTACATACTGTACATAAATCCAAACTTACTGTTCAAGGACAGGCGTTGCCGCTTCAAGTAGGTGGCGCTCACCAGCCTTTAACGCCTGACCTAACGCGCTGTGTTCCAGTGGCAGCCTGTTTTACCCATCCTCTAGACTTGACGAAAGTGTAAGCAACATCGGTTCCACTGACAGAACATGGCCAATGTCTACACAGACGCATGCAAACCCTGGGCCCGTCCGTTCCACGCCCATCTATGCTTGCAACTATCCGGATCTCGTTTTCCGAAAATGGCTTGCGCAGCATTTACACCGGCCTTTCCGCATCACTGCTCCGACAAATGACATACTCACTCGTCCGCCTCGGGAGCTACGAAGAGATGAAGCGACGTATGTCTGAAAACGGCAAACCCTCCACGGGCAAGCTCCTCTTGGCTGCTGGTGTTGCTGGTGGATTGGGGGGTGTTACAGGGAACCCCGCGGACGTACTCCTTGTGCGCATGACTAGTGATTCGCTGAGACCTCCAGAAAAGCGTTACGGATATCGTAATGCTCTGGTCGGCTTTGTAGACCTTGTCAGAAATGAGGGCCTTAAGGGCCTTAGTAGAGGGCTTGGAACCAATGCGGTGAGCATGCAGACCATGGACGAATGACATGAGGATTAAATACAAGCACTTCAAGACACGTGCAATTCTGATGAATGTGAGTTTTTCTGTTATCTCCAAAGGTTGATAGTGACACATGCTCTCGACAGACATCGCAAGTGGGATCGTGAGTCGATCCGACGATATTCAAAGTATTGATATAGGCTTCCTGATGTTTACCACAGTTATGATTTCTTCAAGACGACCTTGCTTCGCAATCGAATACCCCTCCTAGACTACCAGTTCCGAGATGGTTTTTTCTTGCACGTTGTCGCTAGTCTAGCCGCCGGGACCTGTGGCACAAGTTAGTGATCTTCAATTATTGTGTTGCGTGCTCACTCTTCATTCAGCTGTCTGCTCACCCTTCGACGTCATGAGAACAAGAATAATGAGTTCAGTGGGTAGATTTGCCTGCCCCTGCCTGATTTTACACTAACATCGATTTGAAGTCGGGCAAGACTAGCCTCATCCAAGTTCTCTTGAAATCGCTGCGCGAAGAAGGTCCTGCGTTCATGTTTAAAGGCTGGACACCTGCGTTCATGCGGCTAGGGCCGAACACCGTTCTCATGTTTGTTTTCTTCGAAGTGAGTCCCGTGCAGACGTTGCAGTAGTTAGCTTGACCAAAAGACGCAGCAACTCAAGCGAGGTTGGTCCCACCTTGCACACTCATGATGGGGACATGCCCATTACATCCATCACTGCCTGGTCTTTAGGAGCTCTGACCAAGCTACCCCTCAAACATCTGTGCTTGACTTGTATACCTCTTTCAAGTTTGCTCAACTAAGACACACACACATACCTAGATATTCATGTCCCGTTTGCCACACACGTTCTTTTCAATGGTGTAGCATCACGATATGTTCCTAGACAAATTCTTAGATGCTTTGTCCACAGTTACTATGGTCCCATGGAAGAACGAACTGCCAGTCGTAGATTTAGTATCTTACTTTTGCATATCCACCAAAGTTTTAGAACTCCAAATCTAGGAGCACTACAAGACGATCGCCATCCTGGAACTTAGGTTGGACCGGACTTCTGTTGTCCCTGGCACACGAGCCTGCCATCTACTAATCCCTCCTACCCCAGGGTGTCCTATGCGACCGAGTCAAAATGGAGCATGTCGCCTTCCGCGGCGCCACAGGAGTGGAATACAATATGATTCGTCACCCCCTAGTGTCTTCGACTTCAGACAGACGATCACTAGAAACTTGGGATGCCAGCACAATAAGACCAGCCCAAACACTGCCAGGGTCGCGTAGACAAGAGCAACATCCGACTTGGCGACGAGCACTTGGATGCCGGAACCATCATAGCTTGCCTCAGTACGAGCCTTATTGCCCATCTGCCAAAGGTCGTTATGTGCACCAAACACTAAATGCTACGTCTTCCCAAGTAGCATCGGGCCTGAGCTCAAACACGTTGGGAGCTAGGGGTTTTCCAGTACTGGCGTGGAACACCAGCGTTCGTCCAGCGTATACAGCCGCTGGTGTGAATCTGAACAAAAACAATAACTCCGAACCGAAGCTTGAGTACCGTTTTATCGCAGCTCACGCAAAGAAGGGCCAGTCAGTAGTCAACTCGATCTACGAGGCAGTCAGGCAATCTTCGGATCTGTCCTCTTGATTAATTCTTCGTGCTACGCTGAACGCACCACCAAGGACCTTTAGAAATCGGTACCTCCGCCTTTCGCTCGACTTCAACTCGGATGCTGATGGTAATGGTGCATAATTTAGGGAGCTCGAATTTCACGCTACTCCCTCGTCCGATCCCGCTTGAATGGTTACCGCTGTTGAGACCCTTGTAAGCGCCGGGGAAACATGCCGGAATACCCCAGTCTAGAAGTTCTTCACTCCCGTTGCGACGAGACCAGGAGACACAAGGACAACGAATGACCGCGTCCGTGGCCTTCTCTCGCCCGCAACAGAGCATATTCAATGGAACTGTCTAATTTCCCTGGATTTATTGTATTTGGGTCACGGTGTGGGTCCCTGTAGGTCCATGGTAGCCTACCTATCCTGCGCCTTGTTTTTGTCTATTACTCGCATGGCGACGATGCGAACTAATGGGTGAGACGGCTAACCGAACCCACCTTCAGGCGTTTCAAAGAACGAGGGCTTCATATAAAGGATGGGCGTTTCCACCAAAGCACCACCGTCATTACCCTCACTATTAGCATCTCACAAAAATCGATGAATCCCGACGGCTCTGTGAGTTCTTTATACTCTGATAGTGTTGCGTTCTCTGAACCGTCCTGCCTTGCCTGCTCTAGATTAGGTCTGGGTCCATGCAAATGGATGTGAGTGACGACGTAGTGCCCTGTCGTTACCCATCTAGCCGTCGGGACTCTGTCTCCGATCGATCCATGCCAACCAATCTTTCTCTTCCTAGCCACCCAACTGGCTCGGGTGGTCACCTACCGTCCAGCCTGCCGTCCTCGCCAACCCCTCCTGCTCAGCATTCTGATGCGGCTGGCGAAATTTATGGGAACCACGCGCTGGCAGGTCAGCACAGAGTCCTCCTTCCCCGGAAACCATCCATACTGGACCCCCCAAGTCGTAAACGAAAACGCACCGGAGACGCATCACACCCGCACCCACTGTCATTCAGACGAGTGTGTCCGCGTTTACGGGCACAAGGCAGTGAATTCTCTCCTCTCCTTGTTTTTTCTCCTGTACAGGAGCCCTCTGCAGAGGATGAGACGATCTCGGCGTTCCATTTCCCGTCAAACTTGTTTGACCCATCCCGTTCCACCCAACGATGCTTCCAACTCGGGGACCCTCCCCACGGACCATGTACGCAATATTGCAGTACTTCTCCCAGAATCAATACTCTAGAAGATTACCAGGAACGCAGGCGTTCCGATTCCGCCAACTCCTTGGCAGAAGTCGCGTTGGCATCTTTGGCATCTCCCACACAAAGCCGCCTGTCATCCCTACAGGACTTTTCCCTTCCTCGTCCGTTTGAGGAAGCGGAACATGTGTTGTCCATGGACAACATCGTCGTCCACCAGAGGGGTCTTCAGGCGGACCCATCGTTCCCCCCTGCCAAACTTGATCGGTCAAGCATGTCTTTGGTTTCCGGCGTGTCAGCCCGGCCTACAACGACCCCGCTCGAACCAGTCCAGACCAAGATCCTAGACGGGCCGTTATGTGAGTCTCCGGACTCGATCGAGCCAGAAGATGGTGGCCTCCAAATTCCACGTGCCACCCGCGGCCTAAGCGACGCAGTGTAGACATGACACCCTGGAGCCAATCCGCCTTCAAACGAATGACGATGTTAATTCATTGACTTTTCAATTAACGAACATGCACTATTTCAATGGATTATAACAGACACGAACTAGTTCATAGTCAATCATTTACCTATCATGGATTATTGTAGGATGTGCAATGCTCACTACGTACTGCAGTATGTATCAATCATGTACAAGCTACGGACCGACTTGACATTCTCTCTTGCTGTTGTCACACTCGTAAATCACTCACTCTCGTTCTGTAGACCCAGCCAAACACATGTTTCGATTCTCGGTGTGTCGAGGGAGATTGCGACGCGCTCCGTCCAACAAACTTGATCTCCTCGCCACACTATAGATCAACGAATCAATGAGTGGTAAGCTAGTGACAGCTTATGACCAGCTGACTCCCGAGAATTATTTTGCGCGAGCCCTGAAATAGGCCAAGGATACAAACGAAGAATAAAAAGAGTAAACGCAAGACTATCTCTGCATTCGACTCCACATTAAAAACCCATGTCATCTTCGTCCCCGCCGTCACCCCAACCACTTGCGATAATTTCTTCTTCATGGCGACGCATTGATGGCTGGCCCTGCGGGCCTGGTGGAAACCGTTGTACATCCTCTGACCCATTCTCATTTGCGCTGGGATGAGAAGATGAAGCGGCGGGACCTTGGGAACTAGGGATCGTTTGTTGACCTGAATGCCAAGATATTTGCACTGCTCCTATAGACGGAATGTGACTACCCTTGGCAAGAGCCTGTTTCGCTAGATTAGAATAAAGAGCAACGTGATTGGCCAAGTACGAACCTGCTCGGCGGCTGTTCTTGTCCGAAAACTGACAAGTACTTCTTCTTCTCCGATAGAATCTACAGAATCGAGTTGGCCCAAGTTCTGAAGATGGTTGAGTGCATTGTTGCCGAGGGCTAGCATTCTATCCTTACCTCATACCACTCTCGCAGGGCTGACATGGCTTCCTCCCGTACACCTTTCACGAGTAATTTTTTGGGTCTGTTATCCAGCTTCATACTGCCACGAGAAGCACCTCTCCCTGCACCCCGGTAGAAAGCCCGCCCTCCGCGACCGCGGCCCCTGTAGGGACGGTACGATGATCCTCCACCATAATTATAATCTCCAGTTTCAGGGATGCCCAGGCTTGCAGCCTACACACTGAGTATTTTGGGTTACATTCGTGAAAGTAAAGACGTACCTCTTCTTTGAGTTTCGCAAGTTTGGCTTGCAGCTCTGCCGTAGATTCGCCACCTGTGACGGCGTGAAGATCCAGTTCCTTGTCTAGCCTTTCTCTTTCTTTCTCTTGCTGGCTGAGATGGTCGGCAGAACTTCCGGCTCGCTGTGTCGAGGCTTGGGACAAGGGTTTCATTTCCTCACCAAGTTTCCTCAGGCGGGCCATGATACTTTTCTTTTCCTCCCCAGAAGCGGTTGCTAATGATGCCATGAGAGACTTTTGTTCTGCTATCTGCTCTTCCAGGTGCTTTTGCTTCGCAGCGAGTTCAGCTGCAGCACTAGAGGCTACAGGTGGCTTGCGAGTAGCTATAGTGGTTGAAGTGCTTGCCGAAGGAGTGGCGGGTGTCGCGCCACGTGCAGCAATATTTGCTACCAATGGTGCAGACGCTGCGAGCATGCGCGTACCCTTTTGACCACGCCCTTCCATTGGCCTATGCCAGAACACCTTGACGAATCGGTTACCAAATACAGCATCCTCCGACTTCCACGCGGCGTGCGCTTCGCTATGATCCGAAAAACTGACCAACGCTTTTGCAGTGCGGGCATCAATCGCAACATTCGTGACCGTGCCGAAGCGTTTGAACCAATTGTTCACAGCATCGAGGGACAGTTTATCTTCTGGTATCTTCTCGACCACAAGTGTTTTGTCGTTTCGACGCTCAGGACGAAATGATTGTGCATCGCCGGAAAACGTTCCCCTGCCCTCGCCTCTAACACGGACAGGTCCAGATCCGGAACGAGTATGCTGTGACGAGGCACCGGTGTCGACATCCATGGCATCTGGCTGTGTTACGCCGTGTGTCCAAGTCGTACCATCCTGTGTTGGCAGCAGCTGTGGACCTACAGTAGAGGCATCTTCAGGGATTTGAGGCGTCAGATCTTGAATGACTGGAAGTTCGCCTGATGCACGCGCTGACTGTGAACTGTCGTCCTGAACACGGGACAGCACAGGCGGACGGGGGGGTGCACGTCCATTGGCGCCTACCAAGCTACCGTTGGGTCGCATATCCATACGGGCTTCGTGAGGATCATAAGCAGCACCGGGACCGACCATACCAAACGGCATCGTGCCATTGGCAAACATGGGTAGGAAGGGAATTGGGCCCGCCTGGGACGCCATTGCGAACAGATGGGACGGAACAAAGGCATCATCGCCATGACTGTATTTGCAGAGTGCACCTCTGGCGCAGTAACCGTTGTCTGGGTAGTAAAGTTGAGTAGAACGATATTGGTTGAAAAAAAAAAAAGGAAACACACTGTGGTAATCGCGACATATGCCTCGCCGTTGATCCGGGGGCTGATAGGTCTGAATACGCTGACCATTAACGGATGGACCGATGCCGTTGACCGGGCCGTGGCGGTCGCCCCTGGGTGGCCAGTGGCCCGTGGAACGAGTGTCACGTCCAGTGGGGTAGCGCGAAAACTGGCCGTCGATGGTTAACCGGGGGCCCTTGGCGGGATAGTGTGCGTCATGATCATCGTCGGCGAGTGTGCGTTTCTGGCTGCGCTCGGGGGAGGGAGCATTGTTCGATAGCAGGGCGTCGAGAGGTATTGGGATTCCGGTGTCAGCAGGATGTAGATTTGAGGGGGTGGGCTGCGATGGAGGGGGCGAGGTGGTATAGGGAAGGTAGGACTTTGTTCTTAGGACGGTGAATAATGTATCTATAAATGAGGGGCCCTCTGAAGCAAAAATGAGCGGTGGCGGGGATCGAGAAAGGCGGAGATGAGACCTTTTTCGAGAAACTCTTCGAGCTGGGTGGTGAGTTCCTTGCGCATGTCAGGTTCTGGTAGGTTGTGCTTGAGGAGGGCGAGGACGTATTCTGCGAGAGCTGCTGGTTCTGCATCGCAACTGAAGTACGCTGAGCGGTGGGGTGTTAGAGAAAGAAAAGACTGACTGACATTGGACCAAGTGTTCGTACAAGCCATGGCTTGAGATATTGAACGGTGGACGGGTCGAAGAGCATCGCTAAAATGTTGTCCGTCGCTGTTGCAAGGACTAATACTAAACTAATATCGTGTAGATGACTAAGCAAATGTACATCACACTACATAGTTCCACTCGCTCGAAATCTGCCCCGTCTGAATGCCGACCAGCTGCGTCCAGGCGACCCGCGACACAGGGCCCATCCCATCCTCGCCAGTAGGAATATTCACATCACTCCCCATGTATCCAATCCGGTCAACCGGCGTCACGATCGCCGCGGTCCCAGTTCCGAACAGCTCCACAAGCCGTCCCGCTCGCGACGCAGCGATAATCTCGCCCATATTCACCGATCGTTCGGACACCCTCAGCTCTCTTGGCAGCCCCTCCAGTCGCCTCTTCCCAGAAGTATGATCCCGCGCGAGCGCGAGCACGGAATCGCGAGTCACACCCGGCAGTATCATGCCATCCAACGGCGGTGTCACGAGTTCGGTCACTGAAACAAGACGTGGCACCCATGGATGTTCATCGAGAGGAATCATGACCACTCACCACCGTCCTCGCCTTTGAACACGACAAACAAATTCATGGTGCCCACCTCGGTCAACCAGTGCTCGCGTCCATGGAGCCACAGATTTTGCACATATCCCTTGGCAGCAGCAGCTTTTTGTGCCACGACACCGGGTGCATAGTTGGCGGCCAACTTGAAAGCGCCAGTGCCTTCCCAACGCACGCAGTCAGCCATGGCATGTCATCCAGTAAACAAATCACAGACCTCCGGGTGCGGCACGAATATACTCCACGTCCGTGGTACCGTACAAGGCCACAGGTTTGAAACCTTGGGGGTAATAAGGTCCAGCAGGACTGCAGATCACGAAGAGAAGGGCTTCCGTCGGTGGTTGAACTCCAAGAGTGCCATTGGTACCAACTAGGAACGAGATCAGATCCGTCAGTAAATATACAATACACCAAAAGCTGATAGGAGACTGACTCAATGTGGGCCGGATATATAAACTGTGACCTGGTTCCTTGGGTATCCAATCACGCTCCAAAGAAATGAGTTGCCTAATGCATTCAATGAGGGCATCGCCGTTAAAAGTCTAAAAATTGTCAACCGGATGAATTGGTTGCCGGGAAAGAACGGACTGGTAGTGCCAAACGACCTGCGCTGTTGTTCATCCGTTTCATATTCATATCCGGCCGGAACATGGTCACGGTGTCGTCCTTGTGCCGATAAGCCTTCATACCCTCGAAGAGTGCTTGAGCATAGTGGAGCACGGTTGCGGCAGGGTCGAGACCAATGGCAGAATCTGTGTCGTGTGTCAAGCAGACGGATAGATGAGCACCTCGCGGTAATTCTCACAGGGCCCGATAGAAGGTGCACCCCATCCTGTGTTCTGGGCCCAGGGAATCCTGAGCATATGATCCGACTAGAGGACACCGAGAATAAGCCTCAAAAGGCAACACAAAAAATAAACGAGTCGCACAAAGGTCCGACCGAATGACAGCTTTGAGAGAGGGGGCAGCTGCCCTGGGCTCGTCGTCCGCGTCACGGTGAGCTGTGAGGGCTGCAGACAGAGTCATATGCATGAGTATAACCACGGTCGAAAAAAAAAAGGCCTACGTCGATGTCGGGCTTGGACACGGTTGTAGAAAAAGGTTTCCGTGTGCGAGCAAAGCCAAGTCTTGCCAATCGCGTGTATGGTCGCTTCATGATAAACGAGGGGGAGGTCCAAAATTTTGCGGTGATCGGTTTTATACGGTTTCGGTCGGCCACACCGCCTAAAGCCTTGGATGGCGGTCCGCCATCCTCATCCCCATTCTGGTCGCTCGATACGCTCGGCAGCGTCGACCACTTCCTACAACACGCGCCAGCAACTGCCCACAAACATCGCGAGACGTCTTCTCTTTCCTCATCTTCCTCCTGGATCTGACCTGCCCCCGTTGTTTCTCTCCCCCGGCTGTCCGCCAGAACTCAACGAGGAGGTATACGACCTCATAGCGCTCGCTCTCCGTGCCTTTGTCAACACCTGGTGGACCAAGCTCACCAGATACGACAAGGAATTCCTCCCACAAATTACAGGCATCGTCACCCATGTCGCCCGTACCCTCGAGCAGCGCGTGCTCAAGGCCGACCTTTCATTGCTCCTCTTTGGCGACATCCCAGCCCTTGTCACTCAACACTACAAGGATTACCGTCAGGCTGTTTCCAAAGTCTCGACATCATACGCGTCGGGGGGTGCACTGTTGCCCCCCCAGCTCTTTCATCGGCTACAACCCCACACGGCCATCTCCTCGGACGGGTCCATAGACGAAGAATACTATCGACAGGTTTTGGATCACATTTTGAGAGAATGTCTGCCCAGTGAGGATTACGCGCCAGAGGCTGAGAGGTTTATTGTTAGGGAGATTGCGCTCAAGGTCGTTCTCAAGGATGTTATCCCTCTCATAACACAGCCATGGTTTCTGCAAAAGACGGTGTTGGACGTACTCGGTCCTTGTTCGGACGCGTTATCAGAGCAGGTACGCCCTTGTATATGGTCGTTCATTGGCGCGCCTCACCTTGATCTAGTCCCCTGTCTCGTCGGTGTCTGCCCATGCGCGTGTCACTAAATCGAGCATCATCGTGCGCTTACTTTCGGCCATTCAGAAATTGTCAGGAGCGTGTATAATGCTCATTCACGCATACAAGCAAGCCATCTATATCATCCCCATCGTGAACCAGACGAGTTATTCTCCGGCGCGTCCGGGTCGAATGACGCCTCCAATGACTACCGGCGATGACGCCCTGGTCTCGACGACACCCCCGACATCCTCTGCGTCATCGACTATGTCAGGCCACGAATCCGAGGGCGAGGTTGCCGTCGTCTCCGTTGATCTCGTTCGCGGGCCGCTGGAAATGATTTCGGAAGTGCTGGATGTCCGAAGCCGACTGGCTGCGACCGCCCTGATGCAGTTCGTGGCGCTGTTCTGTTGCTCGTTCCAGACGTTCATGAACAAGTGCGTTTCTTGGGTGTGACTATATGCATGGCTGATGACTAGCTAGGTTATTGTGTTACCTACTGTACACTTACGTGTTGTCAGCATCGAGCATGCTGTCTATTGTCCGACTCTCGAAACAGACGCTATTTCCGGGCGGATATCCTGGCCCTGCACCGGTCTACCCGACGGCAGAGGAACAGGGGGTGATACGCGAGCAGATGGTGAAGAGGGTCGCTGAATGGGTGCCCCATGTGTTGCTTGGTGATCCTGTGGGCACTGCTGAGATGGTGGTGGATGGACTGAACGAAGAGACGTGTAATCGCCATCTGGTCGTGTTCTTGTTGGACGTTGTTTTGTTGCGTCTGTTTCCGGAGATGGAATCATAGTTTTGACATGTTTGTAGAGTGACGTCTATAATAATTAAAAATAAATAATAATAATCTGATACTTCCCCTGACCTGACCGAGACGATGCACTCACCACCGAACCCGCCAATCTTGTACGCCTTCTCCACCGCCCAAGACCTCTCCAAATCCCTCGCAGCCTTCATCTTCAAAGCTCAGAAGGAGTCTATCGAGAAAAAGGGAAAATTCACCGTCGCCCTTTCCGGTGGTTCTCTCCCAGCGCTCCTTGCCGTCCTCATCGACGACCCTGCCGCCAAGTGGGACAAATGGTACCCTTTTTGTTCCCGATACTCCTATCTCCATTGCTAAGCCATTCATCCACAGGCAAGTCTTCTACGCTGATGAGCGTGCTGTCCCCCTCGAACACCCCGATTCAAACCATAATCTCTGTGTGACCAAGCTTTTTGATCATGTTCCCATCCCTCGTGGGAATATCCACACTATCGACCCTTCTCTGCTTGACGACCTCGAAGAACTGGCGGGTGCTTATGAAGAGCAACTCATCCACGAGTTTGCTCAAAAGGACTCGGCGCGCTTTCCTGTCTTTGACCTCATTCTCCTTGGAACCGGCCCAGACGGACACACCTGCTCCCTCTTCCCAGACCACCAACTCCTCAGCGAAAGTGACACGTGGGTAGCCTATCTAGAAGACTCTCCCAAACCGCCCCCGAAGCGCATCACTCTTACCTATCCCGTTCTTAATCACGCCTTCCGCGTCGCCTTCGTTGCCACAGGTCAGAGCAAAGCAGACGTACTCCCCCTCATCCTAGACAGCCCAGAACTGGGGCTTCCCGCATCACGCGTCAAACCTGCCCACGGTCAGGTCTATTGGTTCGTTGATACTGCTGCCTCAGCCAAGGTAGAGTTCCAAAGAACCACATTTACGTTATGAGCAGTTGGTCGAGATTTTGGCCACATCCACTCTTGTACTCGTATCATTATCTGCTGAGTATTACACCAACACTGTACCTTCAGAACGCAGCTCATCTTCATTGCAACCAAGTATGACCAGTAACATAAATTCCTCGGCGGCTTGACAGTAAATTAAACACTCAACAGGATCACAAATGGGTAGCAAGCGGCGGTGTCCGTCGCTAACATGACAGAGAAATCACAAATGTCCGTTATGGCAGATTAACAGCTGCACCCGTAGTTCTGTGTACTCTCCCGATCGATTTGGATTGGGTCAGGGTAATCCACATACCTGTCCATCATTTAGTCAGTCCATCAACGCGACAAGTGACCACGCACATTTGTTCCTCTGCTTCTTGTTGCAGCGCATTCTTGGACACCGTTTGGAACGCCTGTTCTACATTGATAGCTTCCTTGGCGGATGTCTCAAAGTAGGGAATGTTTCCCTTGGACTGACACCATGTCATAGCCCGTTTCTGCGTAACCTACGATGTCGTGTGGGCGTGTTCATGCCAGGCCTAAAGCAAGCGTACCTGTCGTTTACTTTCTTCTACATCAATCTTGTTGCCGAGAACAACAAATGGAAAGTTCTCCGGATCATGCGGACTGGCTTGAATAAGAAACTCGTCGCGCCAGCTATCCAGCGTCTCAAAAGATTTGGCACTGTTAACATCATACACAAGCACGCAACAATCCGCGCCTCTGTAGTAGGCCACGCCGAGTGACTGGAAGCGCTCTTGGCCAGCCGTATCCCAGAGCTGATCACCTCAGGAAGGCATCAAACGGTGGTTGAATACAAATTCTTACCTGCATCGTCACCAAACGGTCGTCTACAATAACTTCCTTGGTAAGGCTAGACGACGTTCAGCGCACCAGATTGCCACAAGCGTAAGCACCCACAAGTCGGCTCCGATGGTAGCTTTGTATTGGTTGCTGAACCGCTTGTTCACATACTGGTTCATGAGGGAGGTCTTTCCGACTCTACACGACATGCCAGCGGTCGAGCGCATTGAGCTACGATCGAACCGAGGAACATGCCAGGGCACCTACCCGCTGTCGCCAAGAATGATAACCTGTCGCGAGCAAGTCAGCCGATGTACAAAAGTAAACAAGAGAAATGAAAATAACCTTCAATAATACGCGGCCCATGGTGTTGATTACAGAGCAAGTTTTGGCCCAAGTGGTGTCGGGGCGGAAGTACAGAAATGTCGGTTGGCCGGCAAGGAGGGTAATTAGAACTCCGCTTGAATTCGGTGGCATTAGATGCTCCTCTGCACTCGACTGAGACTGACACATTCGCTGGGGATTATGAGGGGCATTGCGACGCGCATCGCGCCCCAAGTCAAGGGCAAAATAGAGCTGTCTGATGCAGAGGATAAACTCTGCAACCTGCTCGACGAGTTCACCCAGTATCTCAAGAACGAACACGACATCGTCACCGCATGCAGGATCAACGGTGGTTGGGTTCGCGACAAGGTTAATCTATGGCCTTTTTTTTGGACGTGGACATATATCTCATGTTGAACAGTTGCTCGATTATGAATGCAATGATGTGGACATTTGTCTTGCGGATATGATGGGTGTGCCGTTTGCCGAGGGTTTCGTCGCGTTTGCGTCAGAGAGGGAACATGTGCCGGTATACAAGGTCACCAAGATCGAGAGCAACCCCGATCAGTCCAAGCATCTGGAGACCGCGAGGACGACATTGTTCGACATCGACTTGGACTTCGTGAACCTGAGAAGTGAAGAATATTCCGAGCACAGTCGAATCCCAACTGAAGTGGTATGTGATCGGTCCATCAGCACGCTCTTGGTTGACCGTTGTCTGCAGAAGTTTGGGACACCACTGCAGGATGCCCTGCGAAGGGACATCACGATCAACACGCTCTTCTACAATGTTCATACGCGCACGGTAGAAGACCACACTGAGAAGGCAAGAATTCGTTGTTAGGATGCTGCCATGTCATTAGGTTAATAGCTTCAGTTTACTTGCAGGGTCTAGAGGATCTGCGCAATGGCATCATCCGCACACCTCTACCCCCATTGGAGACATTTCGTGACGATCCTCTGCGAGTGCTCCGGTGCATCAGGTTCGCAAGTCGCTTTGGGTTTGAGATGACCCCCGAGCTTCGGGAGGCTGCTCGTAACCAGAGTATCCAGGTGACCGGTGATGTTGCGTTGGGTTGCGCCGCTTGCTGAATTATTCTCCCAAGGATGCACTCTCTTCAAAAATTAGCCGCGAGCGTATTGGCGAGGAACTTGACAAGATGGTCAAAGGTCAGTGCGCTGACGTGCTTCGTAGAACTTTCATATTTATTCCTACAAGGTGTCGAACCATTGCGTGCTATACAGATCATCCACGACCTATCTTTATACCATATCGTGTTTAATGTGCCCCCTGCGATTATCCACAATGCTTCTGCCCCCGTCGCCTCGCCCAAACTCTCCCTCACTGCATGTACTATCCTTCACGACCTCCTTTTCTCCCTACCACCATCTGAACTACCAAAATATGCAACCCGCCCGCATCCGACACTTCTTGTTCACGTGCTGAACAATCGCGGTGTGAGGGCACGGCTGTTCCTCTGCGCTAGTCTTTTCTCCTTTGCCGGTCTTACCTACAAAGACCACAAGCAGAAAATACATCCCCTCGTCGAGACCGTGATCCGAGAAGGATTGAAACTCGGGAACAAAAATTACTACCTGGACGGCATACCAGCGCTTTTTGATGCCGCTGCACTGTTCAAGGGTGTCTCTCCGGAAGACATGCGGTCCGCGTCACCCTCGGAGCGCGTTGCCATTGGTAGGCTGCGAACGGACATCATGACTCATGTTGATTGCTGAGTATCATTTTATAGGCCTACTCTTGCGAAATAACAAGGTCCATAAACCATCATCCGGTTCACATTGGTCTTTATCCCTGTTTTTCTCCTTGGTGTGTGAGCTGGTCCCGCTTGGACATGGTACGGGCCGCACGTTCAAAAATGCCACGATCGCAGCGAAATCTCATTTTTTTCTTAGGCGAAGCGGCTGAAGATTGTATACGACGTTACAACGCTTTTACTAGTCGCATCGAAGAACTCGGTCTAGACGCGTCGGTGGATGCAAAGCCACTGCTCAATGTGAGAGAATGTCCTTTCGTTCTCTGTGCTTGCTCATGTGTACAGTAGGGAACCGAGGTTATGTCTGCGCTTGATGCGGGACCGGGACCTTGGACAGCTGTTGTGCTCGGCAAGGTTATTGAGTGGCAATTGGATAACCCGGAAGGTGACAAAGAGGCCTGTGTGGCGTGGTTGATGGAGGAACGGAACTCGGGTCGGCTGGATCTCGAGGACCTAGTCAAGTCCACGTCTGGAGGAAAACGTGTTCAAGCAGAGAGCAAAGAGGCGTCCAAGAGAGCGAAACGAACCACCGGCGAATAGCATGCTAGTCGTGTCATAAACATCGTTTATTGTGATAGGAGTAGTAGATACATTAGGGACATTAAATCCGAAATACCGAGATTGTTGTACAGCCTCTAGTGAGCCAGAATTTCATTTCAGAGCTAAACACATTATGCTGATTGATGTCATGGTAGCATTCGAAAAAGAAAATCGTGTCCTATCATGGCATAGGCATAATTAAATCCGTCTACTCGGTATTGCTGGGAAAATTTGGCGTAAGAGGAGATATAGGCTGTCCAAATAACTGGTCCAGAGTGCCGAGTAGCGCCGAGTGATCTGCTGTTGGGGCAGATGGTTCAAACGGATTGGAGAACACAGGAGAACCCAACGGAACCAATGACGGATAAGGCTCGAGGTCGAACTCGGTGAATGGAATGGGAGAGGGTAGGGGGAGAACACCAGTAGTATAAGTGCCAAGCATGCAGGAATCAACAAATGAGGTAGCTTCGGGCTTAATTCCAGAGAAAACGCTGTGTACTCCAGGTCCCAAGTGAGGCGGGAAGAGAGTGGGGATGTCGTATTCATGCTTCTTCTCTACAAGCGTCTGCAGAATGATGTGAGCTTAAATGACGCGAAGACCTTTGCACCACGCACCCAACTATTGCAGTTGTCAAGAGAGAAATAGGGTATGTCGTCGGTGGCGACGAACACCTCCGTGTCAAAATCGGGAAGTGCCAACTCTGGGGTGCGAGCTGATGGGCCTGATGTCGCTGAGCTATCGCCAGTGGCTGAAAGGACAGGGAGGGGGATTGCGTATTGGAAGGGAGCAGTAGGGATAGAAGGCGCGGGAACTGTCTTTGGCCTCCTAGAGTTTGGTTGTAGCGAAACTGCACGTGGCTCTACAGGCCTGAGAGCGCTCGACGGTGCCACATTGAGCGAGCTCTCCTCAGCAGCAGATACCACTACTTCTCCAGACTTGTCCTTCCCGTCCTCGACAAGATACTTGACCAAGTCGCGGCTAGTGACACCTCCCAACAGCAGATCGGCAACCTTCTTGCACTTTTCGGTCTCGAGGTTGGCATTACGCTGGGGACGGCGCTGAGAGACCTTTTGCTTCTTTTGTGATCCGGGAGAATACCTGTACTCAGGATACAGCTTCGCATGGAGTGCTTTAGCTTCTTGGGCCATGCACCGGAAGGGGGCTCGTTCGGCTTCCGATAGCTCGTTCCAGTAACGACCGGCGATACGGGAGACATTGCGATTGTCCCTCTCGATGCTCTTGAGGTTGTCCTTGTTCCAGAGCCAGGAACGGAACACCATGAAAGCATTGGGTGGACGGGGTATGTGACCTTCCTTCCGGTTGCGAGTATGTGAGGAACCGGGGGTGAAGGGGAGATGAGTGATGACGGGCTGAGGGGAGGTGGAGGAGGCTGTGGTACAAGCGGAGGGAGAGGGTGGATTAAGAGTGAAGGCGAGGGGGGTGACCTCGACATCGGAGCCACTGTGCAGCAGTTGAAGCGAGGGGACTCCCTGCCCCTGCCAGTCTACAGCTGTGTCCAAAAGAGGAAAGTGTTCGAGAATGGGTATCGGGGATCAACGAGACTGGACGTACGTTCCATTGGAGACCTGTGGGACAGTCTACGGGACCTGCGAGTGTGTCGAGAGGGTGTCATTTGGGGACAATAAGTGGAAGTCGGGAGTGGAAAGTAGTATGGGAGTGAGTATGATGGGTTTGTCCGGTGTATCGCGAAGCGGGCCCCTTTTTGAGCTGAGGCCCCGCAATCGAGCTGCACTGCGAGAGAATTAATAGCTCTTCACATCTTCACCTCGAGCTCGCCTCGCGGTCTCAATGCGGTTGTCTTCGCCCAATTTCGCTCAAATCGGTCTCTGGATCTGCATCGAGGCATTCCAAAAATGGCATGTTTTGAATCGCTCAGCGACGAGTGACGCACAAGTTGTATAATTCAACACCAACAAAGCACGAATTTGCCGACAAGCCACCCTCGACTCCATTCCCAAACCTAGTCGCTCCTCTCTTGCGCACGCAGCGCCTTCGCTTGCCGCCTCTTCGATCCAGCAACCATTTCTCTGTGCACATGACATCAGTCGTACCATCGCACCCAATTCACAACGCATCACCTTCTTCTGATCGCATCGTTCCGACCAATCTTACGTGCGGCGTTGACCATATCTGCACGCTTGACCTTTCCCATCTCCTTTTTCTTCAGTCTCGAAGGCTTCGGAAGCTTGAGGATCCAGTCAGGCACAGTCGAGCCGGACTGAAGCAGAACATTCGCAATCCTCGGATTTGATCCTTAGGTCATGTCCTGCACAACAATCAAAGCGTAACGTACGATTTTAAATAAGGCGCGTCCTCATCCGTAAAATACGTTACCGCCTTTCCACCGCGGCCAGCCCGTCCAGTACGACCTAGCGAATATCAATTACTCCTCGGGCCAGTAACCGCCAGCCACGCACCAATTCGATGTATATAACTCTGGACACTCGTCGGAAAGTCGTAATTGATCACCTCTCTTACACCCTTGAAATCCATACCCCGCGCCATTACTTCTGTGCTCACCATCACCCAGCTTTCGCCGCGGCGCATACGACTTACAGCATCATCTCGCTCCTTCTTAGTCATGCCAGCGTGTAAACAGTCAACATTCTGTATCCCATTGAGGGTCAATTCCTCCGCCAGCGATGTAGCCCGCGACTGGGTCGAAGTAAAGATAAGCAATGGAGGATTGTAGGGCTGAGCGAAATACGTCAAAAGACTCGGCAGCTTTGAGGCGTCGTCGGCCACATAGGTGAGTGTCTGACTAATAAGTGGCAACGGGGTATCCCTACAAAGCCATGTCAGATTCATCAAAACTTCCATGCTATGGTTGTACCGACTTCAAACCAACGACAATGCGTATTGGGTTGCGTAGGATTCCCATCGCCAGTTGCTCGGCCCCAGCAGGCAGTGTTGCAGAGAACACTGCCTTCTGAACCTCTGGATGAGTACAAGCACTGACCACTTCTTGAACTTGAGCCAAAAATTCGCTGTCCAAAAGTCGGTCCGCTTCGTCTAAAATAAGGTGGCGGGCACTGAACCACAATGAAAAATGAGCTCGCAAAAGAATCAAAGCCACGGACTTGTTTAATTCAAGAGTGCCCTCCTGGACCGATGCGACTAGACGCAGGGGCGTGCTGATAATCACATCTCGAGGTTGTTCAACATGTAATAACACCACGACCAGTCTGGAAAACTCACCGACTTTGTCTCTAACGTTCTTCTCTCGGAGAGTGCTCGCCGTAGCTTTACTGAGCAACACCACTCGCCACTTGCGTCCTACTGCCAATTTCAGGCATTCATTATATATCTGATGGGCTAGTTCACGAGTTGGAGCAAGTACGATTGCACGAACACCATTTCCCTGCGTGTCCTTCAGACTTGACATCGGAGCCCCCAGTGATGACATGATCGGAAGCAGATAAGAAAGCGTCTTTCCAGTACCAGTAGGGGAAATTGCAGCAAGATCACGATGCTATCGAAGCTATAAGATGAATAGAGCGATGGTTGCTCTAAGCTACGTACTTACCTCTAGTAAAATTGGAATCCCGTGAGCCTGTACACCCGTTGGGAACTTGTAGTGGTTATCAAGAAGGTTTGAGAATAGGCGACGGGTTATTTTGTACCGGTCTAGCAAGTCATCAAAGGATTCGATTGGAGGTGGAACGTCAGAGCCCTTGGCTGTCACGCGAACCCTTGCTCGTAGCGGATCATCGTCCACATCATCATCGGGACCCTCTGTTTCATAGTCGACTTTCCGTCTCTTGGGCTGCCCATCGGGTTGGGGTAATGGGTTTGATGTGGAGCGGTCGGTGGTGCCTGCTTTCCGCTTTCCTCGTCCTCCTTGAGCATATTTGAAAAAATCCAGTTCAAAAGGGAGCTTTGAATCCTGGGTTATCGACACATTCGCGGGTTTTTCGGGGTTTGCGGTGGAGTTCTGATGCAGGGAGGTTGTAAGAAACCACTGAGCACGGCGTACCGCCTATACCAACCACATACTGTGAATAATTTCACGTCGGATCTGAAACGCTGTTTGTCAAAACGCGCCCCGCCACGAGACAGTAGTCGGAATGCATCCATGAACTCAAAGGGAAGCTTTGCTGGTGGTGGTTATGCTGCCAGTGTTACAGTAGTTCATTAGCTCAGCAACGTCGTGGTCACTCTAGGTTGGTCGCAAACAAAAAAAAAGTAAGTACTCTGGGATTACCATCTTATGTACACAAAGCATTAGAGGTTTGTAAGATCCTATCAGTCAAACGAGGCATCTGCATCATCGTCCTTCACCACGAAACTCCCGTACGCGTACTCATCTGGCTCAGAGTCCTCTCGCGGCGGGGAGCTCGAAACCATGGGACGTCTGCCCGAGTGCTCTCTTGCGGCAGCATAATCACCCCTAATGGGTCTGTTCGCAAAGATTGGCCCATGTTCTGACGCCTGTGTGAGGAGACTTTGTCGATAAACGAGAGTCTGGTCGTATGACGGCGAGACCTGCGTAAGGGCAATATCTTTCAGGAACTGCCTGTCAGAATCACTCTCCACATCGTCTTCGGAATGCGATGACCCTGCACTTTCTTCGTCTCCGGAATGTTTTGCTTCGCCATCGAACCACGGATTATGCCGCATAGAAATCGGGGGTTTCCGCACAGTCTTCTTCAACCGAAACGGGGGTGTGGATGGTCGAGAAGAAATAATCTCCGTGTCATTACGCCTCAACCGACCCAACGGAGGAGGCTCCATGTCTGGATTGTCTGATGATGTGTCTGTTTTGACTACTCGCCGTCTATGTGCTGGACGTACTGCAAATGACATATCAGGCGTTGGATCGGGTGAAGTCCGGGCAACTCTAGGTGGGGTAGAAGCTGGTCTGTCCCTAGGCGGCGACACTATCCTCTGTGCGGGTAACGTAGCGTGTACCCCATTTTTTTCACCAGCACTATCATCCACCTCCACAACACCTTCGCCCGCGAAAGGCGGCAAGCGTGGACTACTGTCTCGCGTCCTTGGAATGGTAGGTGAGGAGTCGATGATCCGTATCTCTGGATCCTCATCTCCGTCTAAAAGCCAAGCAATGTCTTGGTTATGAGTGTCCTTGGCTGAACAATCTGGAGCTAGTGGGGGCGTTATATCTCGATCGGGCGCTCGTTCTTTACCCTTGCGTTTCGATGAATTGAGAGCGGGCGCAGAAAATTGCTGAGGAGAAGTCGAACGGGACGGAGAAGAGGAAGTGATTTCAATCACATCGCAAATCGGTTGAGGATTCAGACTTGTTTCTCTAGGAGAGTAACCTGGACAGTCTGGCGAGGATCGGCGTGATGTTTCCACAATCTTTCGGGTAGCGGATTGCTCGGTATGTGATACGTCTTGATTTGCCTCCATGTCAATATCAACATGAGACGCATGAATCGTCGGTGGGCACCTTTTGAGCGCTGCGGAAGGTTTACGTTTCTTGGGGACCGCTGTCCGCGACTTTGACAGCCTGTTCTTGCGCGGAGAGCTTGGCACAGTCGTAACGGGCGTGGAAACAGTACGCCGAATATCGAGAAGACTCCCTTCCAGTTCCTTGTCGGTAGAATCGTCTTCGGCAAGAGCGTCGTTGAATTCCCCTGATTTAGCCTTTCTTTTCTTTTTCCCATTGATCAGCAGCTCGCCAACACTTATGAAACCGCGGCTTGCGCCAGGGGGAATATTCCTAGCTATATCGTCGTTCCTTTTCCTCTTCTTTCCGCTCACAGGTTTCTCTCCATCTTCTGCTGTAGCTGGAATGTTCCTTCTCCCAGATGATTCGCGAACATACTCCTCAATTTCCATTCGTTTCTCTAGTACTTGCGGTCGCAAGTGATCTGGAAGCAGCCGTGGTACATCGCCGTACAGTTCGAGCTGATCTCCGCGAACGATGCATTTTTGAAGTTCACCGTATGTGTCATGCGCCTTGTCCCAATTTAGCTCTTCGCGGATCTCAGCTAATAAGACGTGCACATAGCCATCACGCTTGCGGCCAGTTCTCCCAACGCGTTGGAGCTGTGGGGGAAAAACATAAGGTGAGCCCCACACTTCGGAGAAGGACGAAGACAACACACCATACGTATGGGCGTCTTTTGAGCATCATAACAAACGATCATATCGACCTCTCCAATGTCAAGACCTTCTTCTCCGATCGATGTAGAGACCAAGACATTGATCTCCCCTGCTTTGAACTTCTTGATTACCTACAAGTAGAAATGAGTGCGTACGTATCAACCGTCGTAGCACTATTGCCATACTTCTAATTGTTCTTTCTGAGCGATACCTCTCTTGCCCTGTTTGTCGATTCCTTGACCAACAAAGCGTTTTGCCCTCAGCAGTGGTGATTCTTGGTTCAAAACTTCGACGATTTCGTCAACGCACTCTCGATAAGTTACAAACACCATTGCCCGTGTATCTTCTTCGTCTCTTTGGGAGTCAAAAGTCCTTTGCCCGAAATGCTGTATCAAAAGAGTTTTAAGGATTTCCATTTTGGGGTGCATCCCAAACCCCCCTGGTCGTTTCTGTCCCTCCGCCAGATCTGTGAGCAGCTTTTGAAACGTAGGATCCGACTTGAGTTTCGATGTCTTCTTTCTTTTCTGATCGGGACCGTCGTTGTCATTCATCAAGTCTTGCAAAGAATGAAAACACATAGGGACGCTGGCTTCCATCTATCCACATACAATAAACCAATAAGGGTGATTAATCGCGCATCCTTGCGCGGCCAGGATATAAAAAAACTGTACCAAATAAGACATAGCCCGTGCCATGGATGATATCATGGACAGGGTTCCCATGGCCCATACGTGCGGACTATTTCGTTGGGCAGCAATGCGCTGTATGATAGCCGTAGCACGGTATGGGTGCATCTTGACTACGTCAAGCGGCGCAATAATGCCCTTGGCCACAAGTGGTTTTATTATCGACTATGAAGAATTAGAGCTGTTAGAAGAACAAGAGTCCAACTGACCTCCATGACCGTCTTCAGAAGTTGCTGAAAGTGGATAATATTCTCCGTCATTTTAATGATATGCTGCTTGACTTCCTGTTAAAGGATGAGGCAACTTTAAAGTCAACGCTGAAAGATAAGAAAAGAACCGACCTTTTTGTGCGTATACTCCCTCAGATCAATGCTACCTTCGTTTCTGATTTCGATGTGGCTAATATGTAGAGAGTCTACAATTGCTTGAACTGCCTCGGGAGTGTTTCCAGGAGTTGCAGTAAGGGCGAGCACCCGAAAGTGTGGGTTCTTTGCCATCAAATAGCGAATAACTTGCGCATATGCATAGTCGCCTGTGCCTTTGTGTGCTTCATCTACGTCATGATACTCAGACACAGGCATATGGAACACAGAAAAGGTCACAAACCGATGACCATAAGAATGATATCACGTGGATCGCAATTCTCGGTGGTGAGGTCATTGAAGAGTGTCTGCGGTGTCATGTAGAAAACACGCTTTTGCTCCCACTGCGAGGTATCAACATGCAATCCGCTGGGAGCGGTGAGCGAGGACGCACCATTCGCGATCGGTATGCGCGCGGGTTATTGCCTGTCAGTTCTACCGCATCCCTGCCTGGGATACCGCACGTCCGGTGGCACGAATCAATTTGTTGAGACACGAGGGGCTTTGTAGGCGCGACAAAGACTACTTTGCCCTCAGGGAACCAACGGTAGACTTGAATGGAAAGATTACATTGGGTGCATGAATTGTATATACAAACTCACAATTCAGCATCACGACACCGGCAATGAAAGTCTTTCCTAGACCAGTCGGAAGTGCTACAAGCGTGTTATCATACAGACAACGCTTGACGATATTAAATTGATAATCTCGTTTTGGCTGGTTAAGTGGATAAATCCAATGCTTGGCCTCGAGCATGTCTACCCTGAGTTTCATGGGGGGAGGCTACAAGGACATAAATATGTGACCGTGCGATTTCGAACACCGATACACTAACAGGGCTTTAGTGTGCCACCAAAAGACAATGAATTGGAGTCAACTTTGGCCAAGGGAGTTAAAATTAAGGCTACACACCCAACTGCAGCCATGAGTGTCGCACAATCGGAAGCGGTACCTGACATACCTGAGACAAACGGAGCAGGGAACTGCTCAAACTCGACCAACTCCTCTTCCCGTTCAACCTCGTTGGACGGTTCTTTTGGCTTCTTCCGTCCCGACTTCGCGAACGCGGTATGGTCCCACCGTTTAGTCTTGGGAGCCTGTTGACCGAAAGGATTGCGATGGTCCGACTTGGACCGCTGCATAGGACCACGGGATGCCGGACTTGTTTTACTAGCTGGCTCGATAACACCTCCGTGGAGCGTGGTCTGAACCGAGTTTTTGGAAAGAGGACGGCTGGCACCACTGGGACCTGGGACCGGAGCTGGTTGACTCTTGTAGACCGCGTCGATGAATGAATCGAGACGCTGCAGGTCTGCCTCGTCAATGTCGAATGATAAATCCATGAATGAGTCCTCTTTCTGGACTTGCTCCAGCGGGGGTGGTTTGGACGGGGGCGTCTTAGGAGTGTGACGGGTGTTGTGAGCGAGTTTCGGACAATGTGCCGCTTCGATGAGATCGAGCTGGTTGAGGATACCAGAGTCGAGATCATCGGTGAAGTAATCGTCCGAGTCCATCATCTTGGGCGACGTCGAACGTGGTTGTGGAACAAGAACAAGTAACTGCACTTTTGATTCGAGGAGCGCGCCCCCGCGTACTGAGTAGTCACGTGAACTGTGTGCAACTCATTCTGTTCCACCACTCCAAACATGTCCGCAGAGAGCGTCGCCCGCTGGAACGCTATCCCAATGTCGCGTCCAGAACAGAACGAAGAACATCTTCTCAAGGTACTCAGCTATATTCCTTGGCGTCCTTGAAATCACGCCGTACTGCCCTCTTTCCCTTCCCTCTTCCTCCAGCGATCAAGATCAGACCAGGGCGACAATGACCAAGACAGTGAAGGCGATAACGTCTCGCTTGTCTCTCGTACACCTTCCCCGCCACCACGCGATGCGATTGACACTGACAAGTACGACGAACACATCGACCGGGCTCCGAGAGAGGTCATCACCGTCGAAACCAAAATCAAGAGCACCAACAAAGGATTTGCGATGCTCGCGAAACTCGGTTGGACAGAAGGACAGCCACTTGGACTATCGGGGGACGGTAAGCCAGGCTCCCTCACCTTGACCTGCTTTGGTGATTCCGCTCATTAGGACGCGTCGATCCCATTCCTTTTCAAATCAAGAACGACCTCACCGGCCTTGGAAAAATAAATCAGGACGTTCGCATGGTTGAGACTACCGTATCGCAAAGACGGGAGTTGGATTCCGAGCGTCAGCGTAAAGAAACTCGAGACCAGCGCAAAGCTAGAGAAGTATGCAGCCCTTTTACATACCAACGCTCGTCTTAAAGGAAGCGTCGTCGCTTATAGGATACTGTCGCCAAACGTGCAGCCGTCAAGTCAGAAATCACTGACACCCTGAGGCCTTTCTACTGCACACTCTGCGAGAAACAGTTCCAAAACGTCGCTCAATACGACGAGCATACGAACTCTTATGCTCATCACCACAAGGCACGATTGAAGGATATGCAAGCTAATGCTCGCTTGGTCAACCAAGAGGAACTGGAAAAACGTAAAGAGAAAGAGCGAAAGAGAGAGGAAAAGGAGCTCAGGAAGCTTGCGAAAGCCCAAGGAATCAAGATCGCGAAGCCCACTACAACGGTTCCCGCTCCCGCCTTGGCTCCGGAAAATGACACGGGATCCACACCTGAGGCAAAGCCTGGGGGTTTCAGAAATGCTGGCTGGACAGCAGTCGCCACGGCATCCAAACCTTCTGACACAGGCTCTCAGCGCTCGGGCTGGGCAGCTGTTGGCTCGACTCAGTCTCCCCCTGAAAATCCATTTCTTCCTGCTCCACCAGTCCCGCGGTCATCTCCGGTGTCTGGTGCTCCCTTGTTTCGTGCCGGAGGATGGACGTCCTTGGACCCGAACAGCACACAATTTCCCGCTTCTCCTCCCATCCCTCCCGAACCTTTGGCTCCACCACCACCGCCACCTGTAGATGCCCCCCCTGCCCCCCCTTCCATTGAGCATGAATCTTTGAACGATCATTCTAATCCCCCCTTGTCAGCATTGGCTCAAAGTCGAGCAACGATCTCCGACTCTCAACGACAACGGCTTGCATCCACATCGCTACGTGCCCCGCTCCCCCCACCGCCTATTACACCCCAAAGATCCGGTTGGCAGCAGTGGAAGCAGGGAGCTGGTTCCAAACGCATGTGACTTGCTTTTTTTTACATTCGTGCATGGTCGATGTTTGTTGTGTAAGCTCAAAGTATATATATTATGTTTTGTTTGTGATATTCCTCCACTACCATCGGGATTGTGTCTGCTTTCACACGTCACTCCTCCATGTCCTACACAGAGAACCCGAAGACTAGAATTAGCTGACTACACTGCTGTTCTGTAATTTGATGATTGTATGTATGTACGGGGATGCTGATGCACGAGAGAACAAAGTAATGAAAGCAGGATGGTTCGAAAAAAAAAGTTATAAAGATCAGGAGTAAACACTTCATTACGAAAGAAAAGTAAGTGGGGAGACCAACAACCACCCCTTGCCGGTAAAAGTCCTCACCACATCACCACCAAATGCACAGACCGAGACACCAGAGTAAAGCATAGCAAAAATCAATCAGACTCGCTCGCTGAACTGTCTTCAGAGCTCGAATCCGAAGAATGATCACTGTCATCGTGTCGAGGAATGGGGGCGGGGGTGGAAACCGTAGTAATACCCGCTGGATTGTCAAACAGTTTCATACGCTCCTCTAGTTGCCGAATCTTCTCTGCCTCGACATTCTCGTCCATGCTCTTGCGCTTGAGGCCACCGGTGCCAGTGCCCTTCCCTGTTGCACGCGTGCGTTTTTGGGGTTGCCGCAGTGGTCGCAACACAAAGTTGTACAGCTTCGTGAGCACGTTCACGGGCAAGAGGTCGATCTCGATCTCGATCTCCTCGGTGCTCTGAAAGCAGAGTCAAAACACAAATCGTGCTTGAAGAAATTACCCACATCACGAATCTCAGGCACACCTTCATGAATTATTTGAATGACCTTCTCTAGCCTTTGCCCATCGAGTTTCGTTATGGCCTCGCTCAAATCCTTTTTCTGATCAAACGATAGCGTATCATCTTCTTGAACTGGCTTCTTTGCTTTCCGCTTGATAGCACCATTCCCTGTGTTAGCGACTTTGGCATTACGAGAAGCAGCGGATTTCGAGGTCGAAGCAGCAACAGGTTTGGGCTCCTTCTTTTTCTTTTTCTTCTCTTTCGGAGGCTGGTTCTTCAGTGCCAATAAGTTCCCTCGCATCGATTCGATCTGCGCCTCCATTGACGCGATCCTACCTGTGAGACAGTACATCAGAAAGAGTGTCAAATTGCACAATGAGGTCTCACGATTGCGCTCCTCCTCCGATTCATCCTCATCCTCTTCTTCTTCCTCTTCGCTTGGCTCTCGTAGTGACGGTAAATTCTTCCACTTCTCATCAAAAAGACGCTGCAACTCAATACCAGCTTGATTGACAGGTGTGCCGGCGGGATTGAAAGTAAAGCAATTTCGAATCATCAACTTAAAGTCGTCAAAGAACCTGGAGGCATTTGGGTACTCGTGATTCTCCAGTTTCTTGCGCATAGTGGACAAGTCCATCGGTTTTTTGATGATCTTGAAATATGTCGGGATCTCCAACTTGACTGGATCTAAGGCAGTGTCATAAGCAACAGGCGAGAAAGGGGGTGCATCACACTCACCAACCGGCTCATAAAATGGATGCGCAATGTCCGAATGTTGCTTCCGATGCAAATCTGCCAAAAGCTTAGAGCAAAACTTGAGTTGCTCCGCTGAGCCGTCGTCCTTGCCCGACTTCACTTTCCGCAACTTCTTTGGTGCATCAGCATATGGCAGATCCTTTGGAGGAGGGGGATGGATCTCTCTTTTTGGTCGCGCAGATGCCTGTTCGATATCGTTGCGCCGGATCACAGGAACGGAGGTAGATGTGCGTCGAAGAGGGGCAGTTGGTGCGGGGTTAGCTTTCTTAGTGGGTGGAGGAACTGGAGGAGGAGTGGCAAGCTTGACGGGGGGCTTTGCCTAGCATTATTTAGCATCTGCTCCACAATGATCATCGACACTTACATACCACTTGCAGCGGTGGTAAATTCTTTATCTGCTTATCAAAAACAGATTCCACATGCTTGCCCGCTTTGGAAATGGCATGATCTGGTCCGTTGAACGTTAGACAGTTCGTGAACACCAGACGGACGTCAACAACGAATTCATCGGCATTATTGTAACGAGGGTTACTCGGATTCGGATCGGGCTTTTGAGGATTAGAAGACATGAGCTTTCGCTCAATAGTCCCAAGATCTATTGGGTTCTTGATGATGCTCGGGTAGTGAGGGATGTTCAAGGCAACTGGATCAACGGGATGGAGAAACGCCGCTGCGTCCTTCATCTTTTTAAGGGACCGAACGGTGGAAAGACAGAAGCGATGTTGCTGAACGCTAAGTGCAACCGGACCAACGGGAGTAGGCGGCACTGGGACAGGAATAGGAATAGCTTCTTCATTCATCGGAATGGAAGAACCAGTTACAGGAGGGGGTGAAGCAGTCTTGAGGGAGTGGGTCACAGGAACGAGACATTAGCGCGGTGGGATAAAGGGGAACAAAGGGCTCGCTCACATTAGCAATGGAGGCCTGATCGGCATCGGAGAGCTTGCGCGCTCGTTTCGCTGGTGGAGGCCTTGCATCGTCATCCACTTCGATATCTTCTGGGTGAGGAGAGACGAAGTGACTAGGAGAACGATACTGGGAGAAAACATGTTTGGCACCCGAATGGCCATTGAGGTGCATGCTTGGGTCCATATTCACGTCGCCGTCTGCATCCGTTTGCGGCGCCCCAGGCGGAGAGATCTTGCCATTAAGAGCACCATTAGGAGTGTGGAAATCTGGCAGAGGGGTGTTTGCGGAGTCAACGACGCCGTCTGGGGTGTCAACCATCTTGATGTCTGACTGTACTGGGGGCGGAGGTGGGGTTGGAAGAGGGGGATGAGAGGGGACAGAAGCTGCTCAGATAAGAGCGACGCTAGACAAACAAGACATGAAGTTGCACGAACCTGGATCGGGTGGAGAGAAGGCCATTGGAGAAACGGTTGTTGCGGGAGAGTCTAGAGACTTTGGGGTGTCATGGCCGTTTGGGAGAGAGTCGGGTTGGTTGGGAATGAAATCTGTTTAGGGTTGGCTAAGAGGAAATTTGAATATAGAATGATTATCACGTGTACCATTGTTGTGGGGAGGGGCGTCGGGGAGCGCAGTTGGTTTGTCATCATTTCCGACGGCGGGCGCGTTGTGTTGAGCAGCATCGGTCGCGTTCATGGGTGGCGCGTGACAATTTTTGTCACACTGCGTGACGTTTGCAGAGGGGGAAGGGAGTTTTGGATTTGGGGGGGCATCGGCAGCCACCAATGGGTCTTTATAGGCGACCGGAATTAAGGTTCGATCTCAAACCAGCGCAGGGACCATCCTAAATACTTACTCACACCCTACCACTCTCTCTGCCATTGTCTTGCCAATAAACCAGCTACTGCATACATCCATGTATACAACACACTCTGCCCTACTTTTCTTCCTTCTCGTCCTCTGAGACGTTTGCAAACACTGGCTTGGGTTGGTTTTGTCGCCACGCTGAGAAAAAAAAAAAAGACCCGGGAACAGCCGGCCACGTCAGCCGGCAGATCAATACAAATAGACCAATACAAAATGTTGAATCTCCGTCGCGGCAACCTTCCAAAATTGGCACTCCGCAGCGAAAGGATGGGTTCACCACGAAACAGACGAGCTCACCTGCAGTCCATTGTGGGTCGGTGTCCGCCAGTTCCGCATATCTGAGGAGTGCTTCCCGTGGCTGTAGTGAAACACATGTCAAAACGTTTGAAAAATCAGCATGGAAACCGTGTTAAACAAAAAGAAAAAGTCAGACATCGTGAGGCGATGCGGATCAGAAGCACAGAAAGCCGCATCCAGTGCAGCTACAACAGAGATGTCAAAGACAACGGAATCACTCACGTCTTCGTCCCGCGTCGTGTTCCGTACCAAGTTCTGAACGACGTGTTGCGTCGCGCTCGCCCCGACACGTCCCCCCTTGCCAGGTCCGGTCACTGGTAGCTCCGGTCTTCGACTCTTCCGTGGATCCAACCGATCCTTTTCCCTCTTACGCTTCGTTCCTTTCACAATTCCATCCCCATCCTTAAACATCGGCAATGCATGAGGCGTTAAAATTGTTGGTGCCGCGAGTGCATCCGACATGTCTTCTACGGTCGGTCGCTTCGGGGCCCCCTTCGACAATAGGAGCTTTGCGCCATGAGTCGAGGTCTCGGGCGAATACAAGACTGATATCGCTCCGTCCGAAAGTCCCGTAACGATCTGATTGATCTTGGAATGCCAGACTACCTTTACCGGGGTCGAATCCATCCCCACTTCCTTGGCAACGCTTAGGTCTGCTCGCCTGAGGAATAAAAGTCGTCCTCGTTCTCCTTTCGACGCCGCACCAACGCTCGTAAGAACATATTTTTCATCGGGGCTGAACACCGCATTCGTGCCAGGGTAGAGTGTCGTCATCTCAGAACGCATCGCCAACGGTTTTTTGAACGAACGCAGGTCCCACACTGTGTATTGTGTTTCAAGCGGGCCAAGATCGCTCGAGGAAGCATGCCTACGTTTGACAGTGTCATCTCCCCCCCGGGTGAGGACGGTACGGTTATCCACAGAGAATACGACAGAAGCGGTCTCCGTTGATTTTAGGTGCGCGCCTTCAACAGACATATTTGGGCGTACAAAATTGGACGAGGCCTGCCACATGTGTAGCGCACCGTCCAGGCATGCTGCAAGCAAAAAAAAAGTAGTTCGTTCGAAAAAAAACCTACATCAGCGTGACGGACATACCACCGCTAATAATGCTCCCATCCGGTGAGTAGCCGCACGCTGTAACTTTGGTCCGTGCCCCTCGCTCTTTAGACTTGACCACGATGACCGTCTTCTGCTTGCGTTTATTCTCAACATCCCAGATTCTAGGAGAGTTGGTGTCCGTCAGAGTAATAATTACTGTGGCCTTACCTGATGGTGGAATCAACCGAACTCGTAATAAAAACCTGTTGGTCTCTTGGATGCCATGAGCATCCTGTCAACTCAGCAACGTGTCCACTGTGACAAAAGCGTCAGAATTGCACCATATAATTGCTCACTAGCGGATCTTACACAGTGTGCTTCATGTCTCTGATGTACATGTCACCCTTGATAAAAGTTGCCCTTGGGCCATCTGTCAGAGTGTTTTAGAGGAATAAATGGTGCACGTACACTTCCTCTCCGTCTCGATCATAAAGTCTGGGTTGGAGAGTGGCAGGAATAACGAGAAATTGTTGTCCGTTGTTTGAGAATTTAACGTCATTTACCTGGTGGAAATATGTTCACCGTGGATGCTCAGATGGAAGAAACAGACGCACGTAGTAGCTACCCGCTGGTTCCCACGTCTTGAAGGACCTCGGATTGGAATTCATTCCACCGAAATCCCAAAGCTTGCAGTCATAGTCATGCGATCCGCTGAGCACGCGTGCACCACTGGGGTCAAGCGCGAGGGCTGAGATGACTTTGGTGTGCTCTTTCAGCATTGCCTCATGAGTGACAGGAAACTCAGGCGGGGCAGACAGCGAGGGAGAAGTGGGGTCATACTCGGGCTCGTCTTGTTCTTCCTCGTCATTGTCGTCCGATATACCTTCTTCCAGCCCGTCCAGAGCCTCGGACTCCCTTGGGGATGGATCAGGCGCCGGCCGGGCAGTCTTGGCCACTGGAAGGTCTTGGACGGCATCACATTGCCCTGGTCCAGGGGCCTGTTTTTCCTGTGGACGAAAGGCAGACGGTGAACATGAGGCATAGCGGGACTCAGTCTGGCTACTCACTGGAAGGTCCTGTCTTTTGGCCACGTCAAAACGGGCTGGATCAAGGTCCCGCTTCTTGGCAGCCTTGCCAAAGCCAGAAATACCCATGGCAGCAAAGACGTCCATAGTTGTTGTTTGTGGTGAGGAAGCCTTTGGTGCTTGGGTGGCAGAGGTCGTCCACGGCGCTTTCATGTCCACATATGTACTCCGACCACCCCTGTGATTAGCAAGTCAAGTGCTAGTGCTATGCTGGTGGTGCTACATTCACCACGACCATAACAGAGACATGTTGAAACGACAGCGCCCAGCGACACCACCCCCTTTGTCTCTCGGTGATCCCCCCTTGCTCCCCCCCGACAGTCTCGTCAGACCACTCCAAGCTGCAGACCTATCCCAGCACCGTGCCAAACGTCAGCGTACGCGGCCACCCCCACTGGACGGTGCTTTAAGAGGATGGCTAGAGTCGAAACCTACAAGTCTACATGGGGAAAGCGACGGTGAAGAGGACTGGACAGAAGATCCAAGCGACGCGGCTGCATCGCCGTCACACCCTTCAGCGGCAACAGATGAATACAAGGACACAAACAGCCTTCTTCATGAGCTACACGTACTTCACCAACACAGGCTACTGTTCGCCTGTTCTCCCCGAGATCAGTGCTCTGACCCAGCCTGCCACATACACATCGGAGGCCCTCCAACATTAGAGGCTCGCTCAGATGGACCACCTCATTACCCTACGCTCCTACAACCTGGCCAAGCCGGACCGCAT
>JBBPJT010000111.1:0-52284 GCA_038088895.1 Xerocomus potaroensis | reverse complement strand
TGAATGTAGGGTTATGTGAGGACAAGGCAAAAAATAATTACCCTTCGCCCATATCATTGCCAGGCAACCTAAAATATGTATAACTGTCGCCAATGGCCGGTTGACCTTGTTGCATGTAAATTATTTAACCAGAATTATCATGGCGGTTGAATTGTAACTTGGCATAGCACAGCTGGCACAGCTTACTTACCATCATGATGGTACCAAGCCTTTCTTGAGCATACAAGGACACAACACGTGACAATCACCTACACACTGTGCTTTTCGCACAACTAAAAGTTAGTGGGCCTGGGCTCGTGAAGGGAATCTAGGGGAAATGCTGTAAGCTGAGTAGGATAACCTGTGCCGTCGGTCCTGCTTGTTATACCCATCTATCAATCGTCCCTCTCCGTGAATCGGGAATGTACAATGGCAAGTCTCCACACAGCACGTGCAAAGGCGGGCAAAGTACCAGAGTGAACCGATATGATTTTTGGCCTGTGGAAGCTCTACAACCTGCGGGGTGGCAGTTAGCACCGTTCCCAGCCAAATAAAATACATCGCCTGGTATTATATATAGTCTGACCCTCGTACAATGCTCACCTCCACAGTGATATTTGTAGCATCCATTTTTTTCGTCAAACATGCGTGTCTTAGTTGCACTGCACTTCATCTTCGTCCTTGCTTCCGTACCCGTACGAGTGTTTTCTGTGCCGGCTCCCCAAGGTACCTGGCCCCCCTGCATTGGCAAACGCTGGTGAGTGGATCACATGTTCAAACATTTATCTATAATGAGAAGAGTGCTCACTGGTGAACATGTTCCCATTCCGATGTAGCTTAGCTCCTCAACCAGCTGAATATTGACAACTGTTGGGGGAGTCGTGGGGAAGAAGTGGGTGACATCAACAGTGTGTTCTGTATTCACAACCCGACAAGGTGAAAGAACTGACATCCTTTTTCTCGTGTGCAGGATGGGAAGGGATCGGCAATGGCGATCACACGCATTTGCAGTTCATTACATACCTCTTGTATGCTACCCTAGCAAACCTGTTAAAGCTCTCTATGGATATCACGGTCGAGCTAATCTGAAATGAAACCATTGTTCGTTCTTGAAGTGATGAAGGTTGGAGGTGTCAAATTTGGAAATTACGTGCACATACCTGGACCTCCCTCGGACTAATGGAAGGAGATGGTACAAGCTCGTTCAACACCACACACCTCGTTTTCTAATAAAGCTAGATGTGATATCGACCAGTATTTATATCGCATAGCTTACAGGTTCAGAAGTGATTTCTCCAAGCATGAACTCGTGTGTCTCCAACCACCCAACCACCATTGCTGTGGGTGCGTGATCGCGTGACTCGGCAAGCACAACAAACGCACCCAACGCACGGCGGCTGGCATCGCCTCCAGTCCGTGCCCCCAGCATTAAAGGCACGGCCTAGTAGTCGCACAGCACTCACTTTTACACTCCAACATTTTGAGCACCCTACTACCTGAATTAAACATGCGTGTTACGGTCACTTTGCTCTTCGTCTCTGCCCTCGCGTTCATCCTTATCTCAACACCCATCTGTGAGGAATGGCCCCAGTGCACTGTGGTTACCGGTGAGTGTGCATATCCATCCGTAATGAACGGCAGATCTTGATGCAGCAAATGTGAAGTAAACAATGCTATTAGATCTGTGGGGGGTGCGTTGTGACAGGGGAGGCGCGTGCGCCGAGGCGAGAGAGAGCAACCACACGACACAGGACACGGGAAATACTGAGGGTGTCACCACTACAGAGCGACATGTACATAGTAGCCTCAGACTTGGGGCATCGCAGCCCTTTCCAAAGGAGATGGTGCAGAGCATGGGGTGCAGAGCATTGAGATTTGGCATGATGTGTTCTGTACTCGTAACCAAGAATGCAATAAAAAGTGAACTGGTAGTCTTAGTGAGCAGAACCGGCAGCCAACAAGCAATCCAACGTTGGGCATTGCGACCTCCGGAATCCTACCTTCGTGTCTTGGCGTGAAGCGTGAACGTGAAACAAGGTACGTAAATTCAAACCATTTCTGTCCTCGTGGGACTGACCCTCTACGCCACAGGATGGCTTGTGGAGTAAGTCGCTAGCAGTGCCGCCACGTTCGAGTGTACCGACTGAGCCCTTCATCTCCAAAGAGATCCCAAGCACTGACCAGACACTTTAGTGTGTGGTCTCTCTTACTCGGTCTCGAGCCATGTGACACATTGTTGTGGTCGGATGACTCAGTACTTCCAGCAACCGAAATGCAACCGAAATGAATCGCTTCCCGAGTCTATCATGTGGCAGTTAGCATCGCCTCCAAATTTGAAGGGAAAAAAAGACCTTGGTATGCTAAATGCGCAGCCCAGCAATCGTGCATTACACTCCAACCTTTGGAACATCCTGCTTCTTAAATTTATTTGATGAAACATGCGCGTTCCAGTCGCCTTGTTCTTTGTCCTTGTCCTTGCATCCATCCCCGGTCAAGCGCTCAAGTGTTTCGAGCGTCCCAGCTGGCCGCCCAGGTGTACTAGTGTCAGTAGTGACAGTGGTGAGTGCACATATTCACCAGAGCGCTCACTAGTGGCGATCATGTTCCTATCTTGATGTAGAAAATGTAAAGAGAAAGGTGCTCTTAAATAAACCATGACTGCTGTAAGACGTGGAGATGGTATGGAGCCTTGAGATCCGGCAAGGTATGCTCTATACTCGTAACTCGAGAACCCATTAGCGAAAGAACCTCTCGTCCGCAGGATGAATTGGTCGCCCCGAGTCACAAGCGGAAATGGTAGCCAACATCTCAACGTTTGGCACCAGTTGTAGTGTATTCAATCTCCCACCTCCACTGGATATGATGGGCACGGGACGTGATGCACGATATGGAACAAGAATAATGCGTATGTAGATCTACACTAATATTATAATCAACGTTCTATACGTGTGGGAGGATGGCCCACGCCACGGACCCGCACCAGTGTGACTCTGCGCCATCCGAGCCATCAATCCAGCAGGCCCTTTCAGGCTCTCACACTTTGCGGTGACGGCGTCAGAACCTAGCACTTAGTAGCCGGCACTGTGTTTCCTCATATTTCCGAAGGGATTCCAAACACCGACTAGATATCGTTTGGTGCATAACATTCTTACTCGTTGGAATCATTACTTGCACCTAGATGCGCTCCGGAGGGCCAGGGCATAAGGCGTGAACAAGGCTCATTTCGCAGTACCTCCACGCAGTCCATCAAGGAGCGGTTCACCCAGATGTTCGTGTTGCATGCAACTTACGTTTCGGGTTCAGACCGCAAATTTGGGTTACAACACCTAGACCCATGAAGACGTATGTGATACTGTTGTTGCGGTCCTGTGCAAGTTGCCACTGCAGAACAGACTAGACTACGTTATCGACGCCTTGGGTAAGAACCATCAGATCTTATGCCGAGATCAGTCCGAGGTTCGTGAGATGTTGTATCTCTAGCTGCGGCATTAGCATCGTCTCATGTTTAAAAAACACTCGGTATTCGCTATATTAGAAGATGGTGGCACAGTAATCATACAATACCCACATCCGGCACACATCCACACTCTGGCCTTCGCGACACCCTGCCTTTTCATCAGTTATGCGTATTCCAGTGACCCTATTCTTTGTTACTGCCGCTGCGTCCATCCCTTTTCAAGTGCTTGCTGAATTGGACCAGCCCGGGTGCGGTGAAGAAAGCTGGTGAGTCATTGAGTGGAATACGTGTTTACTCATGATGAACAAAGTGCTCATATTTCTATCTTGATCTGTATAGCGATTGGGCATGGGCAGATGCCACCGAATAGATCATGGCCGCCGTGAGCGACGTAGAGACGGGGCAGACAAGATCCAAAGTATGTTCCGTACTCGTAATACGAGAAGGCGATCGAACACTCTTTTTTCGTCTGCAGATGCATGGTGGCCTTATGATCAGGCAACGTTCCAACATAGCACATTTGATCTTCCACCGGATGCAATGCACTGATCCTAGTATGTGAAATAAGACTAAAATCCGTAATAAAATTAACTTGATAATGTTTGTATTTGGCACGTTTGAAAAGCAATCGACTAGCTGAGCATGAAATAACTCCGTGTGCTGTAATGTAGAAGGTCCGGGCTGAAGGGGTCAACATGCGTAATACCGTACAACGACGGGGATACCTCTTCGACTCCCCCATCAAGAACGTCCCTGAGATGGATATAAGGATAGAGCGCAAAAGATGACATACCCTTCGTTCATGTCTCCCTTTCAAACCTTGAACGCTATAGGAAAGGAGGAACAGATGCGAGTGGAAATTGTACAGCAGTCATGTCGTAAGTTGTAACTCCGGCCCGGTCCGGAAATTATAGCTGGTCTGTATCTGGTACTCAGTACTTGGATCTGCACGGCCTAACCAGCGACCTATCCTGCCAATGCACGATTGCTTATATCACAGCTGAGGGATATCTTTTCGTAAAAGGGTGTGGAAAGCACCTGACATCTTCGATTTGGCAGTATACGACTGTGAAACTGACCGATCTTACCATTGAATTTCCCGATAGTATTAGGAGGGGGAAAACCTTTTGTTCAGCAGGCAGGACGATTGACTGAGATTCGCTTCCACAGGTGGATGGTTTGCCTCATTGAACGGGCTGGCCGCCAGATCAAAAACGATCGTGACCGAATCATTCGACAACTGCGTCGGACAACGTCACACCTTGAAAATGTGCAACGACGCTGGCCGGCGGCAGTGTTGTTTGTCAGATGCAGCACTGTATACTCAAAACTCAACAATATCAACGTGTCATTTTACAGTCAGAATCATATCCACGATCGATCGATCGATCAGCCATCTAAGACTCGGATCTATGTGATATATATTCCCGAAAAACAAAGAGATGCAGTGGCGTCATCTCATGGTGTCATCAATATTACAAATCCGTGACATGAGCATGAACATGACAATACTCAAAAATTTGTAGAGAAAAGACAAGAATAGTTGTCCCGATAGAATGAGAAAGCGAAGAACAATAGCGTCCGTCATCGTCCATGCGAATTATAATTACCGGTTCACATCTGCACCCCATTTTTGATCCCTTCGAGAGCTTTCTTGCTCGCGATCGCTATGGCATCTCCCCATGCTTTTGCTTCGCGGACATTGGATGCACGCAACACGATCATATCTCCCCCACGTGGATATGCCACATGAATGCGGACAGCTGAATCTTCTCGGCCGCTTCTGGAAGGCTTCACCTGAATCTCGTGTATTGGTATTGGCTGAAGCCGACCCGCGTTTCTCAGCCCACATATCCAGCGGATGCCATCAATCATTTACTCACCACACGATACAAGCCCTTCTCGGCCTCGTCCACGAGGACAAGGATGTCGTTACACAACAACACCCGCAGTTTGCGCCCACTTCTTGCCTTGCTTAGCACGCCCTCTTTGAGAAGCTTGCGTGGACCGAAATGCCGCGTCGGGACCGTCAAATCCAGTCTGCCTTGCCCGATCCATAGCGTACGGCTGATCACTTCAAGTCGTTCTCGCCCTTCCTGATCGCGAATTGTCTCATTCACGTTTTCAAGAATGCCTTCGGCCGTTTGGAGTGCGGCGGATATGGATTGCCTTTCGGTACTATCACCCCGAGATGTAGATGATGACGAAGAATCGCCAGCTTCAGGTATCGACCGGACCAGATCCGGCGTGTATTGCATGATCTGGCGGATGAGTAAGGGATAGCGGGTAAGACGTTGCACTATTGGCAGATCAGCACGGTACCCAACAGTATGCCGAACATCCTTAGGGGATGGAACATACTGGGGACAAGCAAGTAACTCGATAGGTCCAAGTTCCGCGCAGATGGGTTTTCCCGAAGATTCTGCAGAAAGAGCAATTACGTATACCTCAGAGTGCAAGAACCTAGACACACCCGCAACTGCAAAGCCAGCGCCGGGTTAGTCTCCCGCATCTGCTGTAGAATCTTTCCTGCATTTGCTTGATTGACACAATAGTTCTACCATGAACGATAAATGTAACAACATGGCAAGAATGAAGAGCGGCCTACAAGATAAACACCCATGTTGGGCATGTGCCTTTCTAGCAAGTCCCCAATATGATCGATATAGAGGCGACAATCTCGCTGGCGCTCTTCGAGGGTCGAAAGGAAAGTCTTGAATTAAATCAGCGAAATGTTCGCATGAGTCCCAACCCAAGAAACAGTTATTTCCTCACCGTGTTCGTGAGTAATATATCCTCGATGTTCGAAAAGATCATTTCGGTAGCCTTTTCATCTAGCACATCAATCAAGCGAGTATAGAAAAGCTGAAAGCATTCATGTCAGCCCCACACAGAACAGTTCCTTAGTACAACCGGGGCACCACGAACCTCAACGATGAGCTGGACATCCCGCACATAATCCGCCTCCGTAGAGATCAACTCGAAAATTGCCTCCTGGCGCCTCCGCTCTTCTTTTGGAATCTCTTCCAGTGCAGACCGATCTACCAGACTCGCCCAGGACGATCCAAACGCTTGGCTGCCTTCTCTCGCAAGGGCACCGAACTCTCCGTCAATCGGCAGTACTGCTGATGGAAGCGAGGGCGTCGATGCGTGCAAGATCGGTCCAGAGACAAGAAGCTTTCGGTCGCGCTCAGTATTGTCCGGCGTGCTCGCACGGGTGTGCGAATGGCGACCAAGGAAGCTGAGAAACTGGGATGTGCGACTCTCACCGCCTCCACCATCTCGTTCCCGCTCTCGAAGCGACGGCGTCATGGATGCTGCGGGTGACCGCGGAGGCGATGTCGGTGCCAACGACCCTGTGTCAAACGACGACATCGACATTCTGCTCGCCGACGCAGGTGGTCCGTGTACATGCGGTGAATGGCAAAGTCCATGTCCGTGTGATGCTTGCATTTTCTTGAACATCTCATATCGTTCGAACGCGTCGTCTGGGTGAATGATACTCCCGTCCGACACCGCTCTAAAATGGTCTGTTCCCACCACCGCTTCCTCGGGGTCCCGTCCGGCCCCGCTCTCCTTGTCCGTCGTGGCATCAAGATACCTAAATGACACAGCCGGGGAAGTATCGGTACACCGCAAATCAATAGTTGGAATCGGCGGTAGGTTCTTTGTGGAGATGCGCGCCAAACCGCGCTGAGGTAATGGAGGCGCCGGCCGTCGTCTGAGCTCAGATTCCGAAAGCCCTCCCGCTACACCTGAACACGCGGTTGACTCGTGAGGAACATGGATGCATTCCTCCTGTTGAACGATGGTGCCAGACGGACACGGCCCTTTATCGCTTCCATCTACAAGCGGACTGACAACAAACCCAGCTGCCTCGAGCACACGCCGTCGCTCAATCTCACGCACCACCATCTCCTGTTCACCTTTGGGATCATACTCCTGCGCAGACTCGGACGTACCCTCTTCGTCCAACGAATAGTAAGCGTCCTCTTCATCCTCTTCGTCTCCGCTCATAGATGAGGTCCCTTGTAACTCGGGTGTCATCGGCCGGCGCGAAACTTGTGGGGATGAATAGGGTGTGACGTAGACGTCGGCCACCCTCTCATGGCGATCAGCATCACTGTCAAAGCCTGCGTGGATAGCCCGGACTCCCTGCCATTGGTTGTGTCCCAAACTTAGTTCGGTTTCCGCAGGAATGCCAAGAGCGAAGTCTACACCAAAGTAGGAGTCAAAATCAGGTCGCAGGGACAAAATATCGAAGCATAAGTTGTTCCAGTTTGTGTCGGTGTTTGAGAGAAGTTTTTCGGCACAAAACATGGGATGGTTGTTTTTTGGTGTTTGTGTTCAAGGTCGGGAAAAAAGAGACGTAAGGCAGGCAACGGCATCCGTAACAATGCAACCATTAACAGTGAGCAGATGATGACAGCAAAAAGGAAAAGATATATTTCAGTCTATATCCACACCAGCGCGTAAAAAAAGGTAAGAGGGACTCAAGGGGAAGCGTCTCTCTTTGTGGCTAAAGAACTTCACTAACCCTCGGTCACCTCCAGGTATGCGGCGGGCACGATAAGCACAAGACCTCCACGTTCGGCTTTCCACCAATCAATTTCAGAACGGTCAACGATAGTGAGAATATCGCCTTCATTGACAGAGAGTTCGTCCACGTTGGCACTCTCGTATCCATACAGTGCCGTAGCGTGGACTGTTTTAGTCAGACATTGTATAATCAAAGATGGGGAGATAAAGCGCACCTTGTTCCACTTTCTGAACGTAGGTTTGAGGGAAAAAACCAACTTTTCCACTCTTCACTGCAGTACCGTACCACCAATCGCCACCTGATTTGGATGGATGAGCAACGATGATCATGTTTGCATCAAACTCTGCCCAAATCTTGAGTCAACGTATTACGAATGGCGAGCGTAACACACACCTAGATCTTCAGCTCGTTGTGCCTCGAAGGGATACAGAGTTCTAACGCGGATCTCTGAATAAGAGGCAGCGTTAACCACCGGACGGGCACGGATAAGAAAGATATACGCACCACTAGAAAGATCGATGTCAACCACAAGTTCAGATCCGTTGTCTGTCACATGGCCCAAAACCCGGGTGGTAGGGACCACATTGGCAACAACCGCCTCTTCCTCGTGTTCCTCAGCCGTCACGGGAAGACGGTCCACCTCCCGCTTGTCAACATCGACAGCTAGTCCATTGTACCAATCGACAGATTCCCTCTTGTCATATTCAAGAGAGGCCTTTTGTCCGAGCGGAGGTGGTGGAGAGGTATTAAAGCTTACCGGAGAAAGAACAGTAGGTGGCGATGGCGGTCGAGGGACGGCATTTATGTGCGTAGGTGGACTAACGTCGCCACCAATGACATTTCCAGATGTGGCGGCGCCGCTTCGATCATTCGTAACAGTCTTTTTCAATCTAGCACCACCCTGAATAGCACTCATCAACGCGCTCCGGTTACCTGTCGGTGCTGAAGGGGTAACCTTTGCCGCGGGGATCGCAGCCGGAGCGGGAGGTGCCAAAGGTGCAGGCGGCGGTGGCGGCGGTGGCGGAGCACTAGGGGAGACGGGGGTACTTGAGGACGCGGCCGGTCCAGCCGACTGAGGACGCGAGGGTAGCAGGTTGCCGAACAATTGCTGTGCGAGGCCCATGCGTGTATCTCTCGTTCCAAGTTCTTCATCGCTACTATCATCTTCATCTTTTTCCATAACATCATCCCAGTCATCATCGCTATCCTTCGGAGCAGTGTGATATGCCGATTTAACTGGGGGTGGAATGCCTGGACTCTTGGGAGGTGGCGGCGCTGGTGGGGCAGTCTGGGAGCGGAAGAAAGGGTTGCTACTTCCGTTTGTCGTAGCCGCTGCCGGCGGAGCAGAAGAGGAACTCCCTCCTTCCTTCATTAACCGACTAAAGGGGTTATTACTTGGTTTATCAATAACAGGTGCTGACGTGGGTTGAACTGGAGGTGGCGGAGGCGGCGGGGGTGGTGCGGGTGCGGGAGGCGCCACCTCAGCGGGCTCCACTGCCTGCGCGGGTGGGGACGAAACGGGAGGTGCTGAGGGTATAGAGGGGGGAGGGGGGACTGGGGGACTTGCTGCGGTCGAGGTTATACTAACTGTTGTGGAAGCTTTGGTCGTCAGGAGCTGGTTTCTGCGCTCCTGGTAGGCTGCCTCCGCTTTCCGCGCTTCTTCCTCCTCTTCCTCAAGCTTGCGAAGGAGAGCTGCATGTTCTTCGCGCCTCTTACGCAATGCCTTCTCACGCACCTTGAGGGCGGCATCTTCGGGGTCTTCCTCCAGCACGACGGGAGCTGGGGGAGGAGCGGGCGGTGAGACAGTATGCAAAGGCGCAGGAGGGGGTGCCGTGGGGGTTGGGGCTTGAGCCGGGGTAGGAACAGCCGGGGTACGAGGAGCAGTTCCCTTACGGGGTGGCGGTGGAGCAGGCGCACGAGGTTTAGGTTTAGGCGGGGCAACCTTGATGACTGGCGCTGGCACCGGTGCTGGCGGGGCAGCCGTTGCTGTAGATGTTGGTGAAACGGCTTTCCCCCCCTGCAACGCCTTTTCGGCTTCGAGTTTCTCCCTTCTTTGCTTTTCACGCTCCTCTACCTGCCTCTCAGCCTCGCGAACCTTTTCTTCTGCTTCTTTCTTTTCTTGAGCGAGACGGTCTTCGATGGTGGTGTCCAGTGACGGAGAGGAAGTAGTGGCAGAAGGGGTAACGATACCGAGAGCTCGCTTGCGCGCCTCCAAGCGACTTTGGGCTTGAGCACGAACATAAGCCTGCCGCTCTTCCGGAGTCATGTTTTTCAACGAAGGCGCGGGAGAACGGACAGGGGTAACCGGAGGTGGTTGATGGCTGGAGCTGCTGGCTGGAGGTGGTGGAGGGGGAGGGGGAGGAGAGCGTGTCACGGTAGACGGTAGACGATCCTGGTCCCGTTCGCGTTCGCGAACATTGTGAGCGCCCAAACCGCGGTCTCCGTCGTCGTCTTTGTAAGACCGATCACGATTGTAATCTCTATCGCTTCGATCGTAACTTGAAGCACCCCGAGAGCGCGGTCGTCCCTCTTCCTCTCTGTATCGTGCCGCCGGTGAGTATCTGCCACTGTCCTCACCTCCAAATCGTCCAGGCCGTTCATTCCTGTGATCCCGATCACGTGCCCACTCCCGTTTCTCCCTCTCCCTCCTAGCCTCTCGGTCTTCCACCTTCTTCTCGAGCTCTGGCACTTCCTCGTGCACCAATCTCACGAGTTCTCTCTCAAGACGCCTCCTCTCCTCATCCTTGGCGGTCGTTCTTGGACCTCTTGAAACGTACTCGAGATCCTCTTGCAGTCTTGTGATCCTATACCGTACGTCTTCAAGTTCCCTGTCCAGAACATCAGACGAGCGCTCATTCGCTAATGTATCGTCTAGCATTTTCTGCGTATTCAATAACTGCTTCTTGATAGAGGATAGGTCCGACGTCGCAGAACCCGAATCATTGCTGCGCGACCGAACGGCACTCCGGTCCACATGTCGATTTCGGGGCTGATAAAAACCACCGGGAGGCTCGATATCTTCGTGTTTGTAAACGGTTGCATCCTGCCTCCCACCTTGCTGTGTAAAAGAGGACGAAGATGTGAAAGAGCGCTCTTTAAGGCGAGAAACTGGAGTATCAAAACCTGATGGGGAGCGTGCGCGAGGATCGTTCTTTAAGATGTCTTTGAGGAAATTGACCGAGGTATCGAGATCGCGGGAAGAAGGTGGGACAAGCTCGGCCGGAAGTTCGTCCGGGATGTCGTTTCCATTTAGCCCTGATAATATTAATAAGTACCGAGTTAAGAAAGCCCATGAATGATTAATCTACGCACGTCGGTAAATCAGACCCATGGCAACATGGAACTCTGCCAAATTCAATTTACCCCGATTATCGGCATCAGCAAGTGTCCTGCGGCAGTGTCAATAATATCCGTCAGCGTTGAAGTTTCGCAAAAGGGGGACCGACCAGATCCTCGCAAGGTCATTTCTATCCAAGCCACTTTGTCCGAACACCTCCAACGCGGTTTGACCGCTAATAAAACCTGTCCCTTGAGCGTCCCAAGCTCTGAATATCTGATCGTATTCTTTCTTCTCTGTCTTGCTCAACGTCCAGGGCAATTTTGGCGCGGTCCCTTTTCCGTGTGCTTGATTATGCTGCTGGAAGCTCTGCTGCAACGACAAACCGCCGAGTTGCTGCTGCGGTAGTGGTGCAAGCTGTGGTACTCCTCCGGAAGTATATGGGGCAGAGATATTAGCAGGCATGAACGAACTTGACATCATTTGAAGCCGCGGGTCGACAAAACCGGTGACTTGAGGCACCAGTGGAGCTGAGACACGCCCAGCAAAGCCTGTAGGTTGTGACAGGAGCCCAAAGCCCGTCGGTTGCGCGACCAGACCTGTAGTTGCAAAGGAAGGCGCGGATAGTCCACCCAGGCGACTTTGATTCGCATTCAAAAACGCTGCTTGTTGATGAGGCACAGGGGGCAGTGGCGGTTGTGCCTTTTGCTGATAAGAGGCGGGAAGGGGCGGAATGGGCGGTGGTGGGGGTCGCTGCTGGAAAGTGGACTGCACTCCCGGGAAGCCTGTGGGCTGTGCTTGCAAGAAGCTTGTACTGACACCCTGCGCAGCCAGAAACCCAGTCTGCTGAAGTCCTTGGGGACGCGTACCAGGAAACCCGGTTTGCTGCGTGGGAAGACTGCCAATCCCTGCGCCAAAACCCGGCATGCCTGGCTGGGCACCAAAGCCAGTCTGTGGCTGCTGAAATGAAGGATTCGTGTTTAACTGCTGTCCGGGCTGAAATTGTTGGTGGGATTGTGCTGGATGTACACCAGGAAAACCCGTTTGCATAGGATACTGAAATCCGGGCTGGCCCCACTGGGACATGTTGGAGACGGACTAGATGAGAACAAACTAGTACCAGTGCGCTTGAAGCGGGAAAAGGGAGAGTTCTGACCGTCGCGGTGCAATGCTGGCGGCGATGATGGACTTGGCTTTGAAGCGGCGATTCTATCGGTTATGTCCATATTCGTAGTTGTCAGTTACGTAATTATTTCTACCTCTTACTCGACTTATTAATTCGAGACAACTGACACGACAAAGATCGTGCTTGTGCTGAGCACCACTGGTGAGCCCCTCTCACGACAATGATTTCTGAATGTCTCACGTCCGCTTGGGTTGCACGGTGCTTTTTACCCCCAGTGGGAACTGCCGCTCTCCCGTTTCATCATCGTATGTCATCCATGTCATACATTATTCTGGTCAGACACATAGAAACCAAAAGCCGCGGAAACACAACGGTCCCTCCTTACTCGATCTACAATACTTTGAATACAGGTTTCGAACTATCAATGTCGCGCTACTACAAAGCCAATCTATTGCATCATGCACTTTACTTATCGTGGTCGTGACCCAGGAGCGACGGTAGGTGCGTCCTGCGCACGTTGCCGTTATGCTCCTGTCGCAACGACTCCACGTAGACGAATGTGAGAATAACATGATCCAACATCGGAACCACCTTGGGAGAAACATTGAGGTAAGCTGGGTGGGATTCCTTTAAAACCCCAAAGTTTTTCTCGTGAAATCGAACGAGCTCTACATCCGAATCGATTGGTTTCATCTATGTGCAAACGTATCCAACATCAATACTCGTGATCGTTTTGCACGGAACTTACCCAACAGTGCGTTGATTCCAGCTTCCACTTGTACGCATGTCGATTAGGGCCAATGAAATATCGACCGCTGCCAGCGTCCAAGGATCCCCCAGGCACCACCGATATCCGTCAACATTGTAGTGTCTCGTCAAAAGGAATCATCTCACGTGTTCCAGGGACGCTTTTCGAGCATCACATCTGCTGGTATCACCTCTCCGTCGAATCTGAACACTGTCTCTCTCAACCGGTGCCACTCGATGATACCCATCGTCTCTGAAACGCTACTTTGGCCACTCCAGCGGTACTTGGTGATCGTTGTCACTTTCTTGGTTGCTGGGGGCGTAGCGATCGTGTAGTGAACGAAGCCCCGCTCATCTGTTATATCTGTGTTCATGTAGTCTGTGGTGCTGAGTATGAGGCGCATTTCAGCGGTCGCAGATGGGGAGCGAGTAGCTGGTGGTGGGCGGGGAGTTGATCTTTTCAGCAGGAACTCTAGCGGTTCGGCGGAAGCGACGAGCAAAGAAGCAAATATGATATACAGATCTGCGATGTGAGGCGACGGCCGATCACATAGCGTACTGTGTATAAGCGTTGAGAATGCCAGTTCGTTATGAATGCATTCCTGGAGTGAATGCGATTCACAAGTGGTAGGCTCGACGATGACTCCTTTGGTGTCACTTTCGGCGGTTCTTCCCCTTAATACACCTTATTCCGGAGCCCATGGGACTGCCACAATCGGTCTGGGCTTGCTCGTTCCTAAAGCTCGGGTCTGACGTAGCTGACCACTGTTTTTGGGCCTGTCGAAGGTGCTCTTCCGGGGACTCCCGCCCGGCACACATCGTTTGATACCTTCGTCGGATAAATGGAGTTGCACCACAAACACGTACAGCGGAGTACAGCCTTCGATCACACCGGCGGCCGTCTTCGCCGTCCCCCCCAGTAGCACCATGACGACTTACAGAATAGCATTTTCAGAGTGATAACCACAATGTCGTCGTCCACCGACTACTCGGAATACTGTGGTCCACGCTGAATCAACAGCGTTTGTAAAAGTGACCATGACCAGATGATCATTTCCGGTCAATGACGCTCTCGACGCAACGACTCGACGTAGATGAACGTTAGTATGACATGGTCCAACATGCGCAGCGGCACTGTTGGCGAGATGTCGAGGTAGGGTGGATGTAGTTGTCTTCTTATCCCAAGATTCTTCTTGTGGAACCTTGCTAGTGCAGTGCTCGATTCCGCTAGCTTCATCTGCGAAGTAAGAAGATTCAGTTCAGGATGGCGCAAGTCGAGCATTGTCACAATTCGCTTGGTACACTAGCAACCCAGAAGAGGAGCCACAAGAGACATGCAACATACCCAACAGTGTGTAGGTTCAAGTTTCCACTTGTAAGAACGTTTATCAGGTCCCTCAAAGTAGCGGCCACTTTTCCCGTTCATTCGTCAACGACCTCAACTGAAAACTCTGCGAAGCGTACGTACGTGCTCCACCTTCGCTTCCCGAGCATGACATCCGCTTTGATCTCGTCTCCATTGAATCGAAAGAGCGTCTCCTTTAGTACATGCCACTCGATCGTAGCCATTGTTTCTGAGACACTACTCCGACCACTCCAGCGATATTTGGTGATTGTCGTTATCCGTTTAGCCGTGCTAGGGGTGGACACGGAGTAGAGGACGCGACCGTTTTGATCAAAGATATCAGCGTTCATGTAATCAGAGGTGCTGAATACGAGGAGCATCTTCATAGGCAGGTAGTTCGTGAAGAGGGAATATATGAAACTGGTGCAAGCGCTGCCGTCGATTTATATTCGTAGTGACTGCCCGCCGCGCCCAAGCTGACACACGGGGAATACTTTAGGTCTCATGTGAGCCGCGATCTCGATTTCTATTCTCATCATTAGATCTCGAGGTCACGCGGATAGAAGGTTCCCCCACTGTGAACAGACTGAGACTGCGAGTGCCTGGAACCGGATCAGTCATTGCTGACTATACCTGCGATGGGAATGGATAATCAGATACGAAGAAGAGTTCGCACTCCAGTAGAAGGCCGCAACTTAATTTTTCTACTGAATGACGTGAAATGGATCAAAAACGGCGGCACCTGGAACACCTCGCGTCCTCGAGTTTCGAAGTCAGTGGCGACCCATGCAATCTTTTCAGAAAGCTTCAATATTAGCGGTCGCTTAAATGTTGAAACACAAAGATGTGAAAGTAGTTCATGAAATTTTTCTCGGGAAAAAATATGGTGGAAACTTAAATACACAGAAATATTACAGTGAGAAGTTTCATACATGAATCTGACAATTCAAGTCGAGCTTAAACGTCGCAATGTGAACTGTACCTAAAATTCAAATTTTCACAAATCTAGTGCTTCAACTTCGTAGTAAAAGATTTAGCATTAAGTAACTGCTCAATGAGCCCATGGAACTGATCAGTATTTGGACTGACTTGCAGCAAGTGGGCAAGTCATCTTCGCAATAACCAATAGGCATAGAATGAGGTTTTTATTCTGTCTCTAATTCCAGGCTGTTGGCATTTAGCCCAACTTGCATTGGAATATTCATATAGTACAGCAGCACAAAGTAAATATATCTTGAAAGGATAGACACAGCAAGGAACAATATACATGCTAGTATTAGACTTGAAATCAGAGGATATGACTGATATTTTTATACTAATAGTTTCATGTTGGCTTTGGCACACTGTAAAATGAGAATTAGAGTCACCACCTTGATCCCCAGCAATGTTTGAAGCTGCTCAAAACAACATGTACTTGTATAAGCTCATGTTACACCACCATGTTGTCCAGCTCTCCATAAGGGTTTCACACCAGCATAAAAACAGCCCTGTTTTTTATGTCAGAGCCTTTATTTGGATTGAACTGATCATAGTATCTGGTGATGCCACAACAGCACCAGTTAGACATTGACCACTTCTATACTTTCGTAGGACCAATCTTTCTTTACAGCCAAAAGTAGATCATTTATTATACTCACACTCATTAGTGTAAGGAGAGAATGACAGGATGCAGTGAACAAGGCGCCAAGTTCAGCCATCTTGACTGTTAGAATATGGTTTGGTGCCTAGTTAAAGTAACGTACGGTCTAAGTACCGCTGATTATGTAATCCGGTGGCTGTATAGACATCTACTCTACCTTTTTTTTTTGTATAATGTAATATCCAATTGACCCCTAAACAAACTCTCGGCGGTGAGGTGGATAGATAGTTAGGGTACCCCTGTCATGTCAAACCAGTCACACGGTTAGATATGTGATATTTAATACGGTCTGACGGTTGAGTCTCGCTTGTAGTCCAATTCGACCCCATGATGGACTGGTCTACTTTTGCGCTGCTGGCCATTCCCGCAGTTGTGATCTTGGATATATTTCGGCGGTTCGCTCACAATTTCATTGAGAGGAGGGGATACCCTTTGCCTCCTGGACCCACTGGGCTTCCATTGCTGGGGAATGTGCTCTCCGTCAACTCCAAAGAACCTTGGTTGACATACACCAGTCTGAGAGCAAAGTATGGTGAGTAGGTGGTAAGTTTGTGACTTCCGGCGGCCCTCACAAGTTGCAGGGGATATCATGTACATTCGACTTCTGGACATGGATGTGATTGTGTTGAACTCGCTTTCGGATGCGATAGAATTACTAGAAAAACGGTCGCAAATATACTCTGATCGTCCATTCATTGCAACAGTCGAGCCGTGAGCGGAGATCCAGAATTCTTTCTAGATATTGGCTGATTTCCGATAGGTTTGGGCATGGTTGTGACTTTGGTTTCTCGCCGTATGGCGAACATTGGAGGTTATGTCGGCGAATATTCCACCAGACTTTCCATGCAGAAGCTTCCCTTTCCTTCCGCCCAATGCAACTCCAAAGAGCCCGCCAGATGATTCTGAATATTATCGAAAACCCCGATGAATATGCGTTTCATTATTCCATGTGTGGACTTTGGCCAACCTGCTTATTCGTGCAATGACATTGCTCCCTCCAGGTTTTCCGCTTCCGTAGCGATGTCTAGCGTGTTCGACTACGACACTAAGCCTCGGAATGACCCTTTGGTGTCGACTATGGAGAATTTTGTCCAAGCATCGATGCCAGTATTAACAAACGAAAGGGCAACCCTTCTCAAGATTTTCCCGTTCTGTAGGTGTCGAGGAGAACCTAAATTCTTGTTTGCTTAATTGTTTTCAGTACTCTATGTTCCAGATTGGTTTCCTGGTTCCTCGATCAAACGTGAAGCAAGAGAGGCTACTGCGTTGAGGGATCGTGCGATGGAGACATCCTACCAGTATGTCCAGAAACGCATGGTGAGCTTTTGTATTGAGAAAAAGAGCATGAATGCGACTCTTGTTGAAGGAATCCCCAAATCATGCAAACGATACGATGGTGTCCAACCACATCACCCGTATGGAGAAACTAGACCCCTCGTGCCGTGCTGAATATGAGCTGGCTCTCAAACATGCGTCAATGACTTCCTTCATCGGTGAGATCTTTTTCATATTTCACGATAATGATAGTGTCTTACGGTGACCTATACCAGGATCGACAGAGACAGTTTGTAACTCGCGTTCCACAAGTGATAGCCCGCTGATGCATAACACAGACGTCATCGGTAATGATGACATTCACACTTGCGATGGTTGAGAACCCTCGCGTGTGGAAACATGCTCAAGCAGAGATCGACGTTGTACTTGGGATTGACAGACTTCCCGAGTTTGATGATAGGCTGTCACTGCCATATGTCGATGCAATTGTGCGAGAACTGTACAGATGGAAACCGGTGGGCCCTCTAGGTACGAGTTTCGTTTTTGTTCTCTCATAAATCGGTCTGAACGTCCCTAGGAGTTCCACATGCCACCTCCAAGAGCGATATCTACAAGGGTTACTATGTCCCCAAAGGCAAGTTTGTATGTCAGGGAAGGCTTATCTTTCAGTGATGTTTCTGAACAGGGGCGAGTGTCGTCGCAAATATTTGGTGCGTAGCGGATAGCTGTGACCATATTACCATTACAAAATGCAACACAGGGCAATCTTGCATGACGGGGAAAAATATCCTAACCCGGAGGTATTCGTCCCAGAACGGTTTTTGGACGAGCACGGCGCATTGATCAAAGACGACCCCGGCAACGTCATATTTGGATTCGGAAGGCGTATGTGCCCAGGTAAGTGACGCATTTTCAAAAGTGTGTGACGGTTCGCCCTCACCTGCATAGGTCGACACTCTGCAGACGCGTCCGTCTGGAGTTCTATCGCAACGATGCTGGCTACACTCGAGTTCAACCCCGCTCAAAACGAGAATGGGGAAGATGTCCCTTGCAATCCAACGTACACAACTGGACTGACACAGTTTGTCTGCGTCGATTTCTTCGTGCTTTCTGTTGATTTTTTCCTAGCCATCCACTCAAATTCCCTTGCTGCCTCTCGCCTCGTGCACACATTACCAAGGAAACTCTTGAGCGTTTTCTAGCCAATTGACGGTGGTGCACGTCGATCAAAACTGGTTTGATGAATGTATAATAGTAAGGGCCCTGACTCTGGAAAAAGTTCGAGTTCGTTATCATGCGAGCTAGAACACGTGTAACTATCGCTCTGAATGGATCCGGTATTGATAGACTGTGTTACCGGCGCGGTCTTCTAGTAGATCACCCAGTCCGAGACTTGCCTGCCCTAAAGTCTGTATGATGTGGCGAGGCAATAATATCTCGAGCCTTTGAATAGTTAAAACGCCTCTTGAGTTTCATCTCTCATCCTCTCCCTGCTCGTCCCCCAACTTCTGAAGCATTAATTTGCTTCTCCCCTGCGCCCGTCTCTCGTCCTCCAAACCCGATGGCTTCCCAGCTCTCTCAGCAATACGCATGTATGCTCGATTTGACACCACAAATTTACCAATCATCTCACCATCCGCCTTTTCAGTCCGCGCTCAAAAGAGCCTTGGTCTCGTCTGTGGAACCCCAGATTACATCCCCGTATCTGGCTTCGTCAATCCCGACGTCCCGGCTCGCACCTACCACTACAGCAACGATGGAAGGCTCTTCGCTTATGCCCTTCCCAACGCGTGCGTGCTGCCTCGTGTTTCTTCTCACATTGTTCATATTGACTCGACCTCCTTATTCAGTGTTCGGATTTTTCAGGCAGAAAGTGCACGGCTATTGCAAGAACTGAACATTTCCAGCATCGTTGAACTGCAGCTCTCCCCCCGCGGGACCTACATCTCCACCTGGGAACGTCCTGGTAAGTATGAGAATATCACATTCTAGCCTCGTGTTCGCCACGTCGCGTGATGATTAATTTCATATCTCTTTCTTACCTGCAGTCAAGCTCGAGGACGGTGCGCAGCACAAGAACCTCCGCGTCTTCTCCGTCTCTACCGGTGAAGAATTGATCTCCTTCACCCAAAAGTCACAGGAAGGCTGGGATCTTCAGTATACCATTTCGGAATCGCATGCCGTTCGTCTTGTCTCTCAAGAGATCCAAATCTTTCGTCCGGCAGAATGGGGGAAGGGGATGATAGATAAATTACGGGTCGAAGGTGCCTCCATGGTGTCACTCAGCCCTGGGTTGAATCCGTCTGTTGCTGTTTTCGTTGCAGAGAAAAAGGTTTGAATAAGTTATATATTGGCGGTTCGCATCTGATGCACTATGACGGGCAGGGTGCCCCCGCCAGTATCAAGATTTACAGTCTTCTCGCCCTTTCTACTGTTCCAACGTGCTCAAAGACCTTTTATAAGGCCGATCGCGCCCAGGTCAAGTGGAACGACCTTGGAACCCAAGCCTTGGTTGTCACTCAGACTGAAGTCGACAACTCAAACAAGAGTTACTACGGAGAGACCTCCATGTATCTTCTTAGCGCCGCTGGCAATTTTGATTGTCGCGTCAACCTTGACAAGGACGGACCGATCCACGACGTAGCATGGGGTCCAAACAGCAAAGAGTTCGGGGTGGTATACGGTTGTGCGTCGACTTCTGTGTTCATCCGCGTTGTAAGCTCAGATATTTTTCCAGACATGCCCGCCAAGACGATGCTGTTTGATCAACGCGTTCGCACCCTGCACGATTTTGGATCAGCACCACACAATACTATTTCGTTCAACCCCCAAGGCCGCCTCCTTTTCCTCGCTGGATTCGGTAACCTCGCGGGGAAGATTGTCGTGTTTGACCGCCGCACGCTTAATAAAATATGCACCATCGATGCCCCGAATACATCTTATTGCTCTTGGTCTCCTGACGGGCGTTTTCTTTTGACTGCGACACTCTCTCCCCGTCTACGTGTCGACAATGGTATCAAGATCTGGCATGCCAGTGGCCCACTTGTCCATGTCCAGGCAATTGAGGAACTCTATCAAGCCAGTTGGCGCCCTACGCCAGTTGACCAGACACCGCCATTTGGACAAACTCTCCAGCCTGCCCCTCAACCCTCTGCGAGCGTGCTCACCGCCGCGCTCAATTCTAAACCTGCTCCTGCGAAGCCTGCTGGTGCCTATCGTCCCCCTGGAGCGCGGGGACTTGCTACGCCTGCAATTTTCAAGCGTGAGGACGAAGGCGGAGCACCACGTTTGCCCACAGGGAGTGGCACGGCGAGTGGGAACGCCACGCCGCCTCGGGGGTACAGTCGGAGCCCGAACCCACCTGGAGGTTTGCCGACGAATGGGACTTTCCAGAATGGCCATGGACAGGCACGAAGACACGTGCCTGGGGCACCACGAACGCCGCCACCTACAGGTGATCAGGGACAAGTACAGGGAGGACAAGTGCAAGATAAGAAACGGAAGAAAAAAGAGAAAAAGAAGGGAGATGAGAAGGGAGACGGATCGGGCGCGGTGACGCCGGTCGGAGGGGAATCTGTACGGCCGTCATTGGATATTTTGACGAATGGGTTGGATACGATGGAGAACGGAACAACTATTGAACCCGCAACAGTGTCCGTGCCGCCTACACCTAGTGGTGAGCAACTCGATCCCACTGCAAAGAAGGTGCGGAATCTGAACAAGAAGGTGGGCATCGCCTTGTTCTGTGTCTGATCTGGCCAAAGATCCTCGTGTCACTGACTGACGCGACTTGGCACCCCCCCCTTTTGCTACAGCTTAAAGCGATTGAGGAACTCAAGGAAAAGGCAAAACGGGGAGAACGTCTTGAAGCGACACAACTCAAGAAGATAGAAGGTGAAGCAGATATTCGGAAGGAACTGGCAAGCCTCGGGGTGACGGGATGATGCCTCTGCCAGCCCCTAGCCTCCTATCTCATCTGATGTCATGTAGCACTTTGCCTTTTGTCATAAATCTAAGGGTTGTTGGACTGGACGTCGTCATTCCCGTTATTAGTGGCAGTCATTTTGAGGAGTTGATTGAACTGTACTTCCCAACGTCACACTGCTGGTAGCAGATCAACAAGAAATCCCATACATACGGGATAAGCACAAGCGCAGACAAGACAAAGAAATATGATTAGTGCATCACATACATACCACCCCCTCTTGACACTCCGCATGCCCAAGGCACTCACGACTTAAGCAACCATGGTTTGTTCGTGAGCGTCCAATCATCGATAATTTTCCAAAAATGGGCTACAACGGACTTGTCCACGTGTCGCCGATGTGGGTCGATCTGACATGCACGTGCACATGAGGTGGCGAGACAGGCGACGACAGGGGCCGGGGCCTACCTTGAGTTCTGTCACGTTCCAATCCTTGATCCTTGCGTTGGGCGGATCGTTGGCCCAGGTAAAGTATATCCCCTTGACTAACCGCCCAAAAACCATCCATCATCCGTGCAAAGAAAAGTATATGGCCCACGACGCACCATGGTGAAACAAGGTTCGAGGTTCATTCCACTTGTATGGCCGAAACTGCCACGCTTGACCAGTCGTCATCACACACACGACCCGCTCCCATGCGTCCGCACCGAATTTTTGCAGGGCATCGGTGCTGTCGACGATGAAGTACCTCTGGACGGTCCCAGAGCCAGAGCTGTGCGAGACCCCGGAAGAAGCGGTGGCTGAGGCAGCGGAAGCGGTGGGCGGGTCACGCCGCCGATCGATATGGAGCAGGTCTTCGGCACGAGGGTTGCCTGCTGCTGCTGCACGCTCACGAGCCGTGGTGGAAGGCTCGAAGCTGGGATGGTAATAATGAGCGCCCTCTGTATTGCAATGGAATTACCGAAGGGGGGAGCATGAAACGTAACTCACACGGCTTCTTGCAAGAACCGTTTCACGTTGTACATGGTGATCAGGGCTGTTGGTGAGGAAGAGATCATGATGATGGGGAACATGTTTTCTGGACAAGGAAATTATTGGGTGAGAGAAATGGACAAGACACTGTGAAGGTTGGACATACTGGCTTTGCGTGCTTGCATTGGTGGACCAGTAGATGGCGCGGGCCCAGGCGCAGACCCCGGTTTGGTGTCCCGAAGCCTCTTTAAGCGTTCGGTGAAGCTCCCATGGAGAGCGGAAAAGTTCTAGGCGCATATAACATGAATATTTTGCCTCAGGGTCGGATTCCAACCCGGCGGAAAGCAGCAAAGAAGAAGACCGAAACCTACGTTAGGTTTAGTGCCTCTTAAGATTGTGTTCCTATCCCGAAGCTCGACCTCGTTCAGTTTTATCCGCTTCACAACTTCTATATCTTGCGCGTCGGCGACATACAGCCGTTTTTTGGGTGATATGGCGTTGGTGGAATGTGAATGGGAGAGTTGCTTAGGTGTTGTGGAAGATGCTGCACTTGTCGCCCCTGCCCGACGTGGTGGCGTGCCTGGCGGTGTTGTTGATCCTAGACCGAAATCGAAACCATAAACCAACACCGACCCCAGCGCAACAAATCAGCAAATACATACCGCTCGCCAACGGTCTTATTTGTTCCAAATCCGCAACCTTGCCTTCCAACCATTCTACGACGCTCTTTCGTTCGGTCACGCTCACGAACCCGACGGTCAGCCCACTCTCGCGGGCTTGCCGCGTGTACTCAGCACTGGGCGCATCTCGGAGGAGCCAAGCTAGATAGACGGCCTCGAGGGTGTAGACGTCAACGGCAGACGACGGGTTTGAAACACTCGGTTTCGTGTAGCGGGTCGGGGATGATTTTGGGAGGGTAAGGGCGGCGCTGAGAGAGAGGTGGGTCGCTGCAAGAAGTGTCGAGGCAGGTTGGCCGTTGGCGAGGAATGTGATGGGGGACTTGGATTTTATGGCGTGCCGAAGGGCGAGAAGAGGGTCGGTGACACCATCCATGTCGTCCAGAACGCCGTCCGCCTTTGCGTTGGTCGTCGCTAGCCAGGCACGCTGACAAATCTGAAAGGTGCCCGGCCCGGTGGAAGATCCTTCTAAAAGAGGCAACACGCTCGTAATCAAAAGTCATGCGACATGTCGAAAAAGACATACGGAGCAAAAACAAGGTACGAGTCACTCCGGTCAGATGGTCAAAAACTAATCGGGTAACAGTGGCTTTACTTAGCTTACCGCGCATTCGACAAAAAGCATGTGTGCTGTCACCTTTGCTGCCACCCTATCTGATAAGTGTAGTAATACTAACGTGTTCCCTGCATCACATCAGTCAGCAGCGCAGTGCGATTGCTGACTATTCTTCCTCCACCCGAGCGTATATTATCCCACGGCGGCCCAAGGATGAAGCCCTACCCAATATAAAGTATGCCAGAATAACTGCACCCTACACATCCTGCAGAGGCATTTCCGCATAAATCTCATTCATACGCTCGCCATCTTTCCCCTAGAATCCTCTCATCTCAACATTCAGTGCAGTTTGGCACTTTCTTACGTTAGTTGATGCCTCGTTAGAATACAGATCAACTCATCATTGACACCACTCCCCGATGTCTCAGATACCAGCAGGTCGTAGCTGCCCGTACACAACAAGACCGTCTGTGGATATTCTCACCAATCATCATGAGCCCTTTGGAAGATCAAATACAAACACAGTCCATCGACCCCAAGTCTGGTCTGTGGATATCTAGCGATGGGCTGCAAAATTTTCTGGCACCGTCGTTCATTTCACACAAGCGCTCTTCCTCTGAAACGCGGACCCTTCACGATGAAACAGAAATTTCGAACAACCTAGATCCAGAGAAGGGTTCTATGGAGCTCACTGGAAGGTACGCCAAGTATGCGGGCGAACCACCCGATGGGGGTCTCAAGGCCTGGAGTGTCATGCTTGCGTATGTGATGGTTTATTCTACATCATGTGCTACGCATCACTTACGGCTCATGATGACAGGAGTGCCCTGACAGCCTGTGCAGCGTTAGTCACTTTGTTGATTGCTTTGTATATCCCAGTTAACTTTCGGAATGATCGACAGCTTTGGCTTTGCCAACGCGTGGGGAGTAGGTGTCAGACATACTCAGGAACTGACCGAAGCGCTGATCTACAGCCAGATATATCAATCATATTATGAAGAAGTAATGCTTCCGAACGAAAGCCCGTCAAATATGTATGTCCCCTGTACCCCATTCTTTATCCTTCCGCTGTTGTTAATATCTTTTACAGTGCATGGATTGGTTCTGTACAGGTGAGCTAGCACATCGATTACCTTGACAAGAAGCATTGTTGACGATTGGAACAACACTGTTGCTTCCGCTTCCCCATATATTTTTGGGTCATCACATGACTTCTTCCGACCATCGTCCCACCGTGCTGGCACCACAAGTACGCACTTGTTTTCCTACCGGGGCCCATCACCGGGCGGTTATTTGATATAGGATATTTCAAAGTACCTTACTTCATTGCTAGTTGTTTCATGATAGCGTGCACTTTTCTTGTTGCGGAATGCACGGAATATTGGCAGTTTTTTTTGGTTCAAGGATTGGGTATTGGTGTAAGTCGCACATATTCGTTACATGGGCTTATTGACACCGATACAACAGCTGTCGAGCGGTATAATGTTCGGACCTGCACTTGGTGTTGTATCTCACTGGTTTTCAAAACGAAGGGGACTGGCGCTCGGGCTTACTGCCATTGGATCTTCAGTCGGGGGTACGATGTTTCCGATCGCAGCACAGAATCTGATCCCTCAGGTCGGGTGCGTCCGCTATATCCTTGTTCTTCCTGTCATATCACTCATTATGTATTTACCAGGTTCAAGTGGACCATGAGAATTTTTGGATTCATTCTACTCTTTCTCCTTGGCACAGCCGCTCTGGTAATTACTTCTGGCCCAACTCCATTCGAGGTTCTGTTTAACGCGATGTTTCTTATCCATGGCAGATGATAGACAGACGACTTCCCCCTGTTGATGTAAAAGGCGGCTTGCTTAACTTGGCTGCTTTCAAGAATCCGGTATACGCCATTTACTGCATCTCAGGCACTACTACCTTCCTCGGATTGTATACTGGTAAGTCCTGTGTTCCCGTCTTCCCCCATAATTCACGACGCCTATTTTGGAGATTGACACTGACAAATATTGAATAGTATTAACCTACATACCCCTCAGCGCAGTTCAAGTGGGTATTCCAAGCAATTTCGCTTACTATCTCATCGCAATTGCCAATGGGTCCTCTACCTTCGGGCGTCTTTCTGCCGGAATTCTCGCGGATCACTTTGGTAGGTGACGACACTGCAAGCAAGCAAACTATTAGTCGACATAAATACTAATTCATGCACAGGTGCAATCAATATCATGGTTCCTTTTACCATTGTGGCCGCCGCTATGACGTTTGTGTGGCCGTTTGTTGTAAGCAAAGGCGGGCTCATTGCAATCTCTGTGATATATGGGTAAGTCGGTTTCGGTTCTTTCATTTTCGGTTTTTCATGGCGCGTTATCAGTATTTCTTGTGGGACATATGTTTCACTTTTGTCTATCCCTGCCATCGCGATGGGTGATGTTGGAGATGTCGGCCGAAGGATAGGAATGTTTCTCGGCTTCGCTGCTCTCGGTGCTCTCACCGGAACGCCAATATCTGGTGCCATTAATTCTACGACTGGTAGTTTCACAGGCGTGGGTTGGTATGCTGGTGAGTGGCCCACATTCCTGCTTCGTATACGGGTCAACCTTACATTGGTCTAGGGAGCATGCTGTTATTATCCGTGTTCCTGCTGTTGTTGACGCGTTATCTGCACCTCCGCAAGTGGACTGGGAAGTTCTGAACAACTCTGACCCACATCATGTGGGGGTGATGTTAAGTAGATGCAACCGTCCACCGCACAGTGATACCAAGTGAAAACCATGGGTTCCAAGCAAGCATAGCATACACTGTACTAATGATAACATAACGTCTACACCATGTATTACGTGTGCCGGACCGCAGGTCGGAGAAATGTTATTTATTTGCACCAAACACTCTGGTTGTGTACAGGAAGAGCGTTGCAGTCTAAATGGTGCGTTAAAAACTCTCTGCACGCTAGGTTATCAGCTTCAAGCATATCGTTTTTTCCGTGAAAAATTACTTTGTATCGGTAACGTACATATGCGAGTGCTTCAAGATACTGTAGGCTTTCCTACCGCCGTGTGTGCTCTCACTTCTTCCTTCCTCCGAGCTATCAATGCTATCAATGTATCCATTCCTTTCAAGACACCATGATCGGGTCCCTCTCCGGGTACGACTCTCGTATGAGCAAAATCAATGAGGGAGATCGTGTAAGAGCGGGGCCGTGGATCCGCGCATGCGGACGAAGATGTCTCTGAGATACCGTCTAGAATGGACTCCATGATAATTTCGCCTCTTTCGTCGACTTCTACTTCGATCTGATCGCTGTCGGCGTCCCCCTCGTCGATTTCCACCCCTTCTTCGAAACTGCCCGGCCCTCCACCGCGACCAGATGTGGCGACAGCTCTTTCCCAGTCCCCCTCATAAATGATCAATACGCTACCGCCAACTATCCTCACGTGTGCGCCTGAGATGGATTCGCGGAGTTCAATGAGTGAGGTATGGAGGGACGTGAGGAGGGTTATGAGGGTATCTGCGGGGAGACCTGTGTTTGAATTCGACGTAGACAAGGTCCCAAGACCGGTGTTGGTTCGTGAAGCCGGTAGCGAGCAAGGAAGAAAGCATCTAATCCCGTCTTGCAACTGTTCTGGCTTCAGACTGTAACCATACGCCTTGCCATATACAATTGGGTCCGGAGAATCATTGGAATACACCTATAGAACCCCGGTCACCAACTTGCGTCCTTTTCCACGCGGGCGAAAAGTCTCACTTGAAAGCCTGTCAGTCTCATGCCGGTTTGCAGAGAAGTGGATTCTGCTGCTTTTTTTATCATCCGCGCCTTTTTCTCTTCGGGAGTATCTTCGTCATAGAATACTGTGCCAAGTTTTACATCCAGGACACAGGGCTTTCGATAACTGTACAGGAGGTTCTGGAGAACGAGTGTCTGCGAGGATGTATCCGAAGAAGCCACAACATAGGTATTATCGAAGTTCCCAGACGCGAAGACAGCCCCCAAGGTAGGAACAGGAAGAGGAATACTGATGGGCCCAGTTTCTAATACGATATCAGCAGTTGAATTTGCGAGTTTCCCCTCGAAATTTAACAAGCCAAAGAACTTGGGTATCCACGGTTTGAGTGCGTGCAATCCCGTAGAAGGATCGGCGATATCTCTGACGAACTGATAAAAGGCGACCTCGCGTGGCAAGGTAGGTTTCAGAAGAAGCGATTCATCTTCTGTGACTTGTACACCTGTATGTCCGCCGACTTGTTGCGAAAGAGGCGTCGTGGGCGAGAGGGTATGTGCACGCCGGAGTTTCCTTGGTTGGGACATGTTTGAAAAACTAATGCGATCTCGAGATTATCGTTTTGGTGAAGAACGCAAGCGGATGACGGGACTCCGAAACGCGATTCCGAACGGACCGGCCCGGCGGACCTACCTCCGATCACATTAGTTACATCTAGTACAAGGGTTTTCCTTCGGGCGTTCGGACGTGGGTGGAATTCCGGTGAAAGAAGGATAAACAATGTAAGTGATACCGTGTTCATCCAAATACATATGATTGTTGCTGCGGGCCCGAAATCAAGTCACGGATATTATGTTTCCTTCCGTCAAAAATGCAGTGTTCAACCAGGCCTGATTTCATGCTCAAGCCTAGACGACGCTCCACAGTACATCCTATCCCCTATTCAATGTCATGCATATAAGAGTCACTGCTCCTAGTAAAAACCTACTTCGGGAACCTCTGCACCTACCACTTCGGTTGCTATTGTATGGAACGCAAACGTTTATGACTGATCCCAACCTCGATCATTATGACGACAATCGCTGATATCATGATTCCGCTGAAACATTTTCACCACTGTTGACAGCACGTGGTTTTTGGTCCCTTGGATACCACGGAAGGGTAAGCTCTGAGATCTGAGATTGGTTGAACTTCTTGTATGAGTCATTGAGCTTCATTCTCGGGCATGTTGCGGTAAGAGGAAAGAAACGGATGCTGATGTCCTTGATCTACCTGTTCTGAAACATTTCTGTATGACGAAAGGGATTTGGCAATGTGCCCGAATGTCCGTTCAAATGCTCAAGAGCAATGCTGGGCGGCGGGGCATTAGTACTCGCCGTTATCGCTTGATTCATTCTGTATCAACCTTCGCTGCTTCGAGGATGGCCCGCGGAACGATTACCGAATGAGATCATAAATACTGAGCGTTCTGAGTCATCTTGCAGTATCATTTGCACTTCCATGTAGGCAAGATCACCAAATTGTTGTTAGGGTTGCAAGGTACCGCAGCTCATTCTAACTTGAAAGTTCTCGTACCATGTGACTTACTTCAAGAGGACAGAATGTATGGACATTTAAACAATGGCAATCATGTTAGTCGATCTATAGTAGTGGGCCCCGTGTATTGCTTTGAGGGAGGTTTCAAAACTACTTTTTTGTAATCAAGAAAATGATTGTAACTGAGTAGCTGGTCCCGACCCAGCAACCAGAAAGTGTGCGTAACACGTTATTATTTTAGTGTGTCTTGGGGATGCCGCGCATATGAAGGCTAGGCAACAACGTCACTGCTTACTGCTTGCTGCCTTGTCCCCGAATCCCATTTTTACGTAATTGTAAGAACTCAATTCCTCAACCAATCAAATCAAGAGAGAAGGTCGCAACGAACGCTTCCGACACATCCGGCCACGTCACGCAAGTATAAATGGAGAGAGAACGTTTCAGAGTCACCACTCTTCGTTGCGGAACTCCTGATTCACCTTTCCGCGATTCCCAAGCTGGTAGGTGGCACCGTGGCATGCCGTCAATTTACGCGTGTCTCGCCACGCGTTCCGGATAACGTGGAAGTCAGAACAAAACCCGTTGCGCATAAAGAAAGAAACGTTTTCGCGTTCCTCAGGCTGACGATTCAAATGCGATAGCACGTCGACGTGGGCTTACAACGGCGGTTTAGTTGTTACTTTCCGAGTCATTGTTTCCGTGCACGTGACCTTCACATAGGTTCGTCCATATATACGTCGCATGTTGCACCAGCATGGGCTTTCGTATGTAAGCCTGCCTCGTGTTCCCCATCCCGAACCAAGCGACCTCCGGGCACTTGCTCTGTGTTGTTTCAACTTCTTCGTGTTCCAGCAAAAAGGTGGGTTGCCATCGCTGCGTCCGCTGAGAGGCTAATTCTCACCCTTGAATTCTCTGCATCTTGGGATCATCCAGTGGCGAGGTAGAGATTTCTTTTCTCAAACCTGTTGAATCGCACGCAACGAGCTGCGCAGGACGTTTCCTCGTTCCATCTCATTCGTCATCTTGATAACTGCAAGTTTTGTGCGCTAGCCCGGCATCCCTTCTCACCTGCGCGCTCTGACCAATCTTTAGCAACCCGTAGTTTGTTTTTCGTTGTGCAACCCCGATCCGAGACTCGTCTTTAGGATGTTGGACACGCACTCGCTTTCCCTTTCGCTCCACTCGTCGCACATACCAAATACAACATCATGCTCGTTTTCAGGCTCTCGCACAGCCCTTGCGGATTCGACCAACGTTGATTCACACACGAACGCATCCACTCATGGTTATTTTAAAAATTTTGCTTATCCGACTTCCTGCGCCCGAACCAGTTGTGGTTGGAATGATTTCGAATCTGGGTCCACTTCAGCCTCGGTCCAATCTCGTCACCATCATTTATCCTCTACGTTATCCCCCTTTTTGGTGACCTACAAGGCGCCACCCACTGTCTCTATATCACTGTCTGCAGCTTGTTCGCAGAACATACCAAGGGAACGGCTTTATGGCTTACGGGTACGGGGTTTGGAACCAGACCTCCCAGATGTGAAGAGCGTCGTTCCATTCCCAAGCACGACGTCCGATGGAGACATGGATGTGGACATGCTTGATGGAACTTGCTCGGATCGTCGTTTCCTGTCTGCTGGCGTCGCCCCTCGCAAGCGTCACTCTGCGCAATCTTCCGTGTCATCTTCACCAGGTAATCTGGGGAAGGATGTGAAACCGAAACGTCAAAGGAAAAGTAAACGGCAAGTGGCAGAACTCTGGTGGTTGGGCGTCGTTCATCGTAGTATCCTGCGTGGCATCGAGGTTCGCCAGTCGAATGGGAACCTTCATGCCTCCGATGGGTCATTGTCTGGGCTCCATAACTTGGATGCGACGGATCTTTTGTTGGTCGAAAGAATACAGAGGCGACTGGCTGACAATGGGTGTGTTGAGGGACGGAATCCTTTACCACGAATATCATCACCCCGTATTTCGGTGCCGTCTTTAAATCTTGTAGCGCCGAGCAGGAAGACTCCGTTAACCGGATCATCTTCGTTTACGGTATCATCAGATATGAGCCCCAAAGGGTGCACTATTCTCGATGAAACTGCATTGGCTCCATTGATATCAAAACCATCCCCGGGCGCCTCACCAACAATTGCTTCCCATCCCCGTTCATCGCCACCCGTTACGGTCACGTCACCAAGACGCCACGTTCATTTTGAAACCCCACAGCAACCACAACCGCTTCGTCCGAGCATTCCTCGACGTTCGCCTTCCCCACCAGCACGAACAGGAACAGTCTCATCCAGTTCGCAGACGCTCACTTTGACCATACCACAGCTTGTGGCCTCTCTCGTGCTCGCCCATCACGAACGATGTGGATTGCGGCTACGGGGACGGACCTATAAAGTGGTCGAGAATGTGAAGAACGCTGGCCGTTCTGTACCCTGCGGTGATGGTGATGCGGTCTACAATAAAGAAAGAGCCAACCTGTTACGCATGAGGCTGACGAACGCCCCGGAGAGGAAGTCGCCGCTGTCCCGGGTCTTGTACAGTGAGAGCTGAGCTCCTGTATCCACACAGCGGTTTAAAACCGGTCTACCAAGCACCATGTCTGTTACGTGCATTAGGTGCGACGGTTGGGCAGATCCTCGCTATTGTGTATACGCATGCTGCCTATACACATTTTAATCGCGCTCCTCAACTAGAGCCCTACATCATTAGTAGATTGATTCTACTGTTCATATTCAGTTGCAGCACATGTCCTTGGCTTTACGATACTGTGTATCAGTTTAGTCTTCCAGTTAGCATTGAATAATCCCGCGACGTCCATCTCATTCATTTCACAACAAAGGCATAATGCATGATACCTTTCGTCTTCGTTCCCTATCATAAGAAGCGCAGAAAGGGGTGGGGAAGAACCTGCTGCTGCAATGCCTAGAGGATGATACAACTTATGGCTATTCTGGGTCAAAAAGCTAAGCGGATCGGATGCTGTGCATTTCATTAGGTAGCCTGATCCGAAAACTACCAGGTGGCTGCTCCGGTGATAGAGATGTTGCCTAACAATGTCATCATCATTATAACAATCGATATCGATATAAGGCAATATAAGCAGCACGTGATATGCAACGCCTCTTGAACCTGGCACTGCATAGTTCACCGAATTGCAGGTTCACGATGGTGATGCCTGCATGCGCTGCAGTTTTTTTTGGTACGCACAGCCCGAAATTGACTGACGTCCCTGTAGGACCAAGCTCTCAATCAATGTGCATAATGAAAGTTTTTCCACAGCATTTTGGGACGACAGGACTTGGTCTTTGGATATTCCTGCGGAGGACGCGGCGTGATGGGGATGAGGGGTAGTTGGGATTGGCACGAGCGGGAGAAGAGAGGGGTCGGGCAAAAGCGCTCCGTGCTTTTCGGCCCCGGACAGCGCCTCGCAACAGCTTGGAGGCCCGCTGCGGGCTGGCTGATATGCCTGGGACCCCAGGGTGGTGAGGAACTGCGAGGCACCGAAAACGAACCATGTGAGGTTCAGGTGTGGTGGGTGGGTGCGACAAAAGGCGCGGTGCAGCTATGACAGCAGACGAGCGGCAGGCCAGGTGGAGGCGCGTGAAGAAGAGGACGCGCGCCGCCTACCTACACTCGTCGCTCTGCGGCTCTGCTCGTGCCTCACTGAGCCTCAAACTACCCAACTGGACGGAGTCAAGCAAAGAGTCTCTGTCAAATATTGTTCCGGTTCCCGTAACGGGGACTGACGATGTTCGACATATTAGACGGTGAATCTGACAGTGCTGCTATCTGTCATTAGATTCCTTCCACACTCTTCGACGTTTGATCGGCGTCCAGCTCAGCTTGAGGCATAGCCTCAAGATTGATGCCAGCAGTGCACCGGCAAATATTCTTGTCATTGCTATGTCCATCAAGGCTTTTCGAATGATACTTAAAGGCTTGCGCCAGCAAAGTACTCTCATGTATCATCCATCTCAAATTCATCATCCCATACCCTTACTCATTGATTAATTTATTCTTACCATCCAGCACTGTTCGCAAAATCGTCGATAATTCATCGAAAAATGCCTGCATATGTTCCTCTAGCTATCATTGGGATTGGTTGTAAATTCCCTGGGAGGTCCGGTAACAAAGATCTGTACTGCGAGTTGTTAAGAAACAAGGTGCTCTTTATTTCCGCCTGATTGCTGGTCCCTTTACTGAAACGTGTCGAGGGCGATGGAATGGTCAAACCTCCGCCTGAAAGGTGGATTCACGAAGAGTGGTACGGTATGTCGTTGACTTTGTTACACTGCCTTGACTGTTGTGGATGACCTTGTGCCATTTCGTAGGTGGCAAGGACGAACCTGGAAAGTGCCACACAACCAAATTAGGATTTATCGATGGCATCGACGAGTTCGATGCCTTGGAGTTCGGTATATCTGCAAAAGAAGCAGCACACTTTGACCCCGCGATTAGGCTCTCACTGGAAGCTGCACAGGCAGTGCGTTTTCTGTATCCTACCTCGTCAAAGCTGGTAATCGCGTATTCTAGGCGCTCCAAGATTCAGGTATTGATTACAGGGGTTCAAATACGGGTGTCTTCTTCGGTAACTTCTTGACTGCCTCTGATGAGCTTGACGATGAGGGGCTTGAAATAAAAAACTGTAATGGTGTTGGACGCTGTGTCTCTGTTCGAGCCGACCGCATCTCTTTCACCTTTGACTTGCGCGGACCCTCGTTGACAGTGGACACTGGTAAGTCCCTGCAAGTCCAAATTTGTTCTCGTACTCACCATTTTATTCTGTTCGACAGCCTGTTCAGCATCAGCAACCGCAATGCATCTCGCACTTTGTTCACTTAAACTCGGAGAGAGCGACCAGGCATTGATCGTAGGTGAGTGCAATTTCGATGTTCCCAGCTGGCCAGATGCAAACGTGGTACAGATGCAAATACGATCATTAAACCTGAAGACACCCTTTCATTCTCCAAGCTCGGTGTTTTGTCTCCGATGGGATCATGCAAATCGTTTGACGCATCCGCTGATGGCTATGCGCGTGCGGAAGATGTAGCAGCTGTTCTCATCAAGCGACTAGACCGTGCTCTTGCAGATGTGGATTCAATCTATTCAGTCATCAAAGGCAGTGCCATCAGCGCCAAAGGGAAGGAGAAAAGTTTGACAATGCCCGAAGGAGATATGCAAGCTGAGGCGGTTAAAGAAGCCTTCTTTGTAGAATTACATGCTATTGGTGCGTTTTAGAATACATGCTGGGTGGCATGTGTTGTATTGATCCCGATCGCAGGAACGAAGATCGGCGACCCGGTCGAGGTAAATGCTGCAGGAGAAGTGTTCTTGAAAGGGCGTGATGTCCACAAGCCTCTTAGGTATATTTTCTTTGTGACGGGTCTTTGTTGCTTCGCTCATATCAACTTATTCTAGAATCGGATGTGTCAAAGCAAATATTGGACACGCAGAAGGATGCAGTTTCCTGGCCGGTTTGGTGAAAATTTCCTTGATGTTACATCACAAGGAAATCATTCCAAATATTCGGTTCTCCAAGGCCAGCCCTAAGACTGACTTCCCTGCCCTGAAGATGCAGGTGCAGACGGAGGTTCGTCGTTTACTGTTATATATAGATTTTTGGTTGGAGTAATGATGTCTTGTAGCTGGAGAGCCTTACTGCAGAGATGGCTACTGCTGACGGTTCATGGGTTACATCAATCTCGTCTTATGGGGTCTGCGGATCCAATGCACACTTTGTATTGGAGAGTACCGAGGTCGTCACTGATACTTTAAAGCCAGTTGCTGCAGCCGCTCACGGGCAGAAGCTATTGTATCTCTTTTCCATCGATTCTCTTACGGAGTCCGCTCCTGGACGCTGTACGGATGCCCTTGTGAACACGTATGACGGAATAATTGACGACCGTGTACTTCGTTCCGTCTCTCGCGCTCTTGGCGGGCAAACGCGTGCTTACCCTACTCGTGCCTTTGCTATTGAGTCATCGCTTGACGCGTTTCTGAAGTTCTCGAAACCAGTCTTGCGAAACTCTAACGACAGCCCGAAGCTCTGTTTGGTATTCGCTGGCCAGGGACCGCAACACGTTTTCATGGGCCGTCAGCTTTCCGAGAGCTACCCCGCCCTTCTCTCTTCCATTCGACAGAACGATTACATTTTGATCGAGAAGTACGGCCAGGATTCGATGCTCGAGCGTACGGGCCTATTTGTCCCCGGTGCTGGATGCAAGTTAGCTGCTAGTGAGGTATGGCCTGTTCGCGGAATTGTATTGTCCTTGGTATTCATCCAGATCGCACTGGTTGACCTCGTGAGGAGCTTAGGGATCAAGTACGATCTCGTTGTTGGTCACAGGTGGGGGATTTGGTCAACTTTCGTATCATCGCTGACTGTGGTACAGTATCGGCGAGATTGCTATGGGATATGCCTCTGGTCACTATGATCAGGGGACTACAACTGGAATTGCAGTTGCCCGGGCGGCCGCCATGAGCCGCGCCGAGGGCAATGGTGCAATGGCTGCTCTCGGTATCGGTGTGCAGAAGGCCAAGGCTATGGCCCGTAAGGCTCCTTCAGAAGCTAGCGTAACTTCCGAGTTATGGATCGCCGGTATCAACTCTCCCCAAGTCGTCACTGTAGCTGGTTCCCACGAGCTTATTAACGCCATCATTGAACTTGCGAATGATACTAATGCTAGGGTCTTCGCCGCTAAGCTTCGCGTCACCTGTGCTTTCCACACTCCTCTGATGGAGCCACAGGAACAATTATGCAAGGAACGGGTGGCAGACACACCTTTGGGCCAAGGAACCAAGACACCATTCGTGCGCGTCATGTCTACTACGGATGGGAAGTGGTTAGACAGGGACCTTGACATCGACTACTGTTGGGACAACATTCATCGCCCAGTTCTCTTTGGAGCCGCAATCAACAAAATTGTCTCCGACAACGGCCCCGACGGGGTTCGATTCTTGGTGATTGCGCCGCATCCGGTCCTGAAGGCTTACCTCAGGCAGTGCGGAGGTGAATCCATTTCCTTGATCCGTCACCCGAACCACAAGAACCCTGCTCAAAATACTGGAGAGCACTACAAGTTCTTGGAGGGCATTGGGAACCTCGGTAGCGGTGTCAAGAACGTGGATTTCAACAGGTTGTGCACATCTCCAGAGGGTAATGCTGACTTCGTGAAAGCTAAGCCTCCTGACTACGCGTATAATAAATCGCACCGCTGGATGGAGTCTGGCATGCAGCAATCTCAAAGGCTCAGAGAACATCCCCGGCCCCTTGCCCCTCCCCACTTCCATATTAATATTTATAGTCACCCTGATTTGACAGGACACATAGTGCTTGATGCAGTGTTGTTCCCTGCTTCTGGGTGCGTTTAACTTTTTTTTCGCCGATTTTCACTCAATACTCTGAGATAGTTACGTGGAAAGCATCCTAGAGAACGGCGCGATGGTTGTTAACAACGTCGCGATCCTCAAGCCAATCGTTCTCAGTGGTTCTTGGTCGTTTCCTGGTTACGCCGGCTGTATCATCCAAGGTAATAAGTGGGAGTTTAGGGCAGCCACCACTCCCCACTTCGACAAAAGCGCAATTATTTTGGATTCCGTTTATGCCAATGGTTCCTTCTCTCGAGTCAACCCAGCTTACGACGAGAAGAAGCCCCGCATGTTTGACGCCCAGGGTAAACTTGCACATTCCCAAGGTTCTATTACCGGGGATGAGTTCCACGCAGCTATCCCTTCAGCTTATCGCTACCAAGACCATTTCAAGGACTATCTGAAAGCCGTACATGAGATCAGCGACGAGACCAGCTTGGGGGGCAAAGCATACTTAACATACCTCGAGGTTCCGGAAGGCACCCCAGACGTTTTTGGAAAAGGTTATGTTATTCACCCGGGTATCTTGGACAGCATCACGCAGGCTGGCCTCGCCATGTTTATCAACATGGAGACCAAGCAATTCGACTTTAATGGCGTGTTTCTTCCGGTTAAGATCGATTCTGTTCACCGCTGGGACTCCTGCAATGCTCCAGACCTCGACTCCGAACTCAAGAAGGGTATCTGGACATACTTTATAGTCACTGCCTGGGCCCCTGCGGGCTCTTGCAAATCGGACTACGTTATCGCGAACTCAGAAGGCAAAGTTCTCTTTACGATCGAGGGTTTCGAGATTGCCCTTGCGCCCGGCGCAGAGCCTGTCTTAATCACAGATAACAGCCACGAGGAACATTTCACTACCATCTGGCAAACCAAATCCTTCCCTTCGTCGCTTAACTCGCTGCCATCAACAGCATCCCTTCGTTCCGTCTTCGAGTCCCTGGCGCGCGATGCTGCGGTCGCAGGAAGGAGGGTAATCCGGGTCGCAGATGTGACAAAGACTTCGGACATCGCTGCGGACCTTGACACGACTCTTGGAGCGCTCGTTCATGAGTTTGGTCTCGTTGTCGAGTACTTCTGTGTTTCCAGTACCCCATCGGATGCAGACGCGAAGACAGCAATTCTCCACTATCCTTACTCCAAATCGTTGGTTCTCGAGTCTTGGGAACTCGGTGAGGATGTCACGGATACTGTGCTCGCGAGGTAAGTAGGTTGGTTGAAGGTTCGTCTGGGTGTTAAACGATTTTTCTAGTTTCGATATCGTGATACATCATGTCGATCTCTCCGCAGTGCAGGTCGACCTTACCTCAATTACAAACGTCCTCGGACCGAATGGCGTTGTTCTACTCTCAGTGGCAGGTGAGTTCAGTAGGCAGACTACCTTGTCGAGTGGTGCCTCACTATCCAATTCAGCTTCTGGTATAGAAGTTGATGATCCAAGCTTCGAATCTTTGACATTGCACATGTTGAGTGAATCGTTCTGGGCTATTCCTGGGTCCGTTGTTTTAGTCTCGGACTTTACCGATGGGAGGGCGCTTTTATACGCTAAAGTTGCACAGCCGACAATCACCGTTCCTGGTGGTTTGTTTAAGACCGTCATTGTCCAGCCTTTCGAGCACGGCCAAGAAGGAGATCTCGATGAGATCACGAAGAATATCTCATCAGAAGCTGAGTTGTGGATCACCGGAAATGACGACGCCGCTGGAATCGGTGCCCTCGGTATCGCATCATGCCTCATTGCGGAATCCCCAGAATATCAAGTATTCTCTGTACTCTTCGAGGACCACTCCTTGGACGATGCCGCGCGCGCGAATATTGTAGATTACCTTCGCACAAACTTCCTTCTTCTCGAACGACACATGAAGATTGGCAAGGATGGCGAGGTCTTCGTCCGTCGACTTGTTCATGGTGGCGCTGAAGTTAGACAAACGACTATACCTGCTGCTTGCTTGACTGAAACATCCGGTGCCATTTCTGCTTACCAATGAAAGTACGGTCAGAGCGGAAAAACGACTGATACTAGTACCTAATGAAAGTAAGAACTAGGTACTGGATAGTAATGTAGTAGACAACAGCAAGCGGACCTCGGTCGGAACGGAGAAACGACTGAGGTGCTACGAATGGTAACGAACGTATGGTACGGAACCGAACTATGCTAGTGCGTCGGGTAGTTAGCGAGAGACTAAGGTAGAAACGAACGAGCCAGAGGATGTGTGTACAGAGACTATTATACTATCACTTGACCAGAGTTGCAAAATGACCTAGAGTTGCAAAATCATATTTAGCTCACGCAACATCACAAACCTAACCTTGAGGCTGTGAGTCTAGGACGGACTATGATAGATCAACTTATTGTATTTTTTGGTCAGACAGGAGATTGTGTCCTGGCCTCCTGACACATCATTTATTGCTCTTGCATGAGTTATCTCAGTATATGTCTCAGGGGAACACATTGATTTGAGGAAAATATAAACAGGCTGCTGGCTGTGTTTGAGGTGGTTCTGGCTGTGTGGCCAGGCTGTGCAGCATCCTGAAGTCATGCGGAGCGTGTCATGCAGGAAGCGAAGCTGAGCTGACAAAGCAAGCGGAGTATGTCTCGGCAGCAATGGCATTTCCATTTGTTTGTGTAGAATTCGAAGTGCCCTACATGGCGCATCGGCACGTCGGAGATTGATTTAGCGTGTGACAAGTTGTGACGTGCTTCTTTTTTTGCAGGCCACTTTTGCACCTTACACCGGCATCCATCTGGCAAGTCCAATTCTCCATTTCCGCATATTTTTTTTGTTGGGAGTTCCTCTATGCATGTATAGCTATCGTTCCATGTAATTTTTACATTTATTTTGGAGATGTGGACACATGTAACCACATGGGCTGCTCTGGTCAAGTAACTATCGATCGTTGCACTGCGGTAATGCAAAAAAATCACTATTTCTGGTCTAACATTTTCACAAAGACACTTACTGGCCTCAGGTCCAATCTGTGGATTCAGGCCATTGCGTTCCATCTACTACGCATTTTTCCCGATTTTTTCTGGTGTGCATTCAACGTGCAGACTGATTCCGACTTTCGCCGACTTTTGAGCATGCAATGCAAACCTTTCGTCACACCGGGTCACGCATCTGGCACGTGCAACGATAGTATTCAACCACTTACCTCCCGCCTTCCCTCAAGGACTCGGACGTTGAAATCGAAGTCGACGCATTGGGAATTAATTGTGGGGAGTCCGCGAAATCTGTCTTACTATTCATCAAATCGCGTGGTACATCAATGACAAGTGTGGAAGTCGGCGATGGGATTTATTCTATTTACTATTCAAGTTTTATGCTCTGACCATCGTATGGTTAGGTTGTAGGCGTCGCCTGTCAGACTCCGACGGATGTCATTGTCTTTCAGACTGCAGTGGTTACACTGTAGAAAGGCGTGAGCGCTGCACACGCTGTAGCTCTACCTGTGGCGTTCAAGTTCATAGGTCTCGTATCGCGTGCCTCCATCTCCACCTCCTCTACACTTCTTGTCTGTAATGGCACTTCTGGTAACATTTCTACGCACTTCATCTGACCATAACTTACCTCTTGTTCCGTAACTATTGGCTTGGCTGCAATTCAGGTTGCCAAACAGTTCGGTGCAAAGGTGTTTTCCACTGTCAAGAACCAGGTAGTAGCAAAAGAACTCTCAGCCCGTCACAGAATACCGGCATCGAACATTGTACGCATTGGTGACTTCTTCCTTGTTGTGAAGTAGCTCAGGTCTGGGGCCTAGTCTCAGTTCGACGTCATATTTAACATTAGTGGAAATGAATGCGCTCATGGGTCTCAGTACTTCTCTCCCTTCGGATCGTGTCTTCATGTTCAATCCAATGAAGCCCCGGAGATTCCATCTGGTGTTACGTCTTTGTACACCCTAGATATCAATCGCTTCGCTGCTACGTCCCCGGGATTCCTCCTCCCAATTTCCGTTGTGCTCTCAAGTCATGCCTTGGAACCTTCAATGTTTTCTTGCGTGCTGAGGTGATGTCTGCATACCAGGGGTCGACTTCCAGCTGTGTCTACACTTTGATCATCGTTCCCGAGGCTACTCAGACTGTGAGGATCGACCCCAGTGGTCAGCTCTTCGACCCTCGTAAGTCTTATATCCTCGTCGGTGGTTGCAGCGAGCTCAGTGTTCGCATCACCAGTGGATGTTTGATCGTGGCGCCTGTAATATCTTCCTTACAAGTCGTCGCAGATTGAGAGGCCTTGCCAGCACCGATAAGTTGTTTATCACAAGCATGCGCACCAATGGTGCCCCCGTTGGGGTAGTGGCTGCCGATGCGACTGACAAAGTAAAGACTACTGCTGTCATTGCGAGGGCTAGGGAAACTGGTCCGATTGGAGGCATCTTCGTTATGACTGTCGTCCTTCGCGGTGTGAAGTACACCAATCTAACACAGCAATCATTCGATGATGTTTACCAACCCAAAGTTGTCACACTCAACACTCTTCTCAGCTGCGTCGACCCTGCATCAATTGATTTTATGTTGTTGTTCTCAACCATTGGATCGACATTCGGTAATGCAGGTCAGGCTGCATACTATGTGGCGCAATTGTGGGGGTTTCAAGTTTATCCTTGCTTGACACTCATTGCCTGAGCAGGTATTTGGACCGTATCGCGGACCTACTTCCAGACTCCATCTCCATGTCATTCCCGATTCTGGTATTTTCAAACGTCTTGTATTTGCCACGAAGGGAAAGGCTAACACGCCCAACTCACGAAGACCAGTATGACAATGGCACAAGTTTGCAATTTCATTGGTGGTTCGCTGATTCGCAAAATTACCTACCATGTGCCAATACTCGCCATCAGTGACGTTCCCGAGACGTTCCCCGTTTGCGATTTCTTATTGTGTGGACATTTGTTGCGCAAGCAATACCTCGCTGCCACCGGGGCCGCAAGAATCGAGGCCAGTGACACTGACTCCCCTGCCTCACTACTCGCTACACTGTTGGGCATGGATGTCGAACAAATCAGCGAGAATGCGCTGATAACTAGCTTTGGTTTGGATTCGCTCGGAGGTGAGTTAAGTTAATGTTCCCGTTGTTAAATACCACTCAAAAGGCCTTCTGGTCACCTCGTACAGTAGCCAACTCTAGTCACGTCCTGGTATCTAAGTCAGCCAGATTAAGCTTCCCGGTTCTATGACGATTGGTGCTCTGAATGGAATGCTTGCCAAGACTGATGCAAGCACTAGTGTTAGCGAACACTCCTTTGCAGATGACGGTGCAGCGAGATACAGCATGCTCTCATCCCTGTCCTTAAGGACCGTCTCGCCTATGATAAACCCTGCACTTCAGATGCGCCCCCTACCAGTACCGTATATGGTTAGCTCAGGTGTGCACATCTCGAGGCTCTAATGTGGACTCCATCTAATACCCGATTCTAGCGCGAACATGACAATGCTCGCAAACGTGCCGTTAGCAAGATTGACCCCAGCATGATACTTCGGAGTCGTATCTTGACGTGGACTACATGACAGGTTCTCTAACGGAGATCGTCCGACGGCACGGAGCACTTACAACGTTCACGTGGAACAAGAAATTGTTGGCGATGTCCGAAAAAGGTCGGATTGCTCGAACACCTCGATACCATGTTGTACAGCTCGATACTCGTCTTGCTCTCTTGTTGTTCAACATTTGGGTCCTGCACGTGGTAGGACGTTTGGTACCTCAGCTTTCTTCCTCTTTTCTTCTCTCTCGCCCTCAGTTCGTGCTGCGACGACTGAGGTGAGATCCTTATTCACATTGCTGCATTCATAGATGTTGACATAATTACCTATAGCTGACGTGGCGTGCTTTAGGTACTGTCATTCACCAGCACTTGAGCCACCATTTTTTGGCTAGGCTCTCATAACACACCACGACATTAACACAAGAATCGATGTTGGTATTTAGTATATATATGCTATTAAGTGATGGAATCCAAGTTTTAGAAAGGATCTGCCCATTTGTTTCAACATAATGCACAAATGATTATTTTCGGGCCTTATCACGGTCCCACCATCACTTGAGCCACTGCCAAAAAGGGTATATTGCATACATATTCTATTATCTAAGTTCCGCTGTCAGTCCTCATCACTTTCGGATTCACATCAGCGAAGACATCACCAGTGTCCATTTCAGCGGCCATTGGCTTGGGAGAGTGTGGCTCAGGCATTTCTCATTTTTCTTCTTCCAACATGGTGCCCACCCCCTTTCAGAGGCTTTCTTTAAGTGAAATGTGTTCTTGGTTGCATATATCTAAATTTGGATAATCTATGTCAGATAGATATAGTAGCTTGCATGGTTAGCAGCATTCGACCAGTATCTCTCTGGCATGTGAAGCACATCCTTTGCTGCCATAGAAATATATGCTACATCATTCTTAACAGTCAACCTATCCTATGTAGGCCAAAAAGTTTACATTTGAGTTTGTACAAAGTGTGGAGGTTGAATATACTCACCTAAACAGTAGAAAACATAACATACCAGCAACACAGTGAACCTTAACACCATTGGAATATATCATATAAACTATGGGTACTATCAGAAGTAATTGTGTGGTCCTGACATGTATTTGTCTCACTTTGGGGAAAACGGCTCAAGTGCCGGTGAATGACAGTAGATTGAATGAATAATAGCTCGTGCTGCTGCGACGACTGAGCTGACGTAGCGGGCTTTCGTCACGTGCGGCCCACAAGCATAACTTCAAACCATCTCCGCTACCTCAAACCGATTCTCCCTATGTCAAGGGTATAGGATTGGAAATGATACCTCAACGTCTCAGCGCCTACACATTTGTACTTGGAGCCGAGCAGCACGCCACCGAGGATCAAGCGAAAGGGAACATTATCTCTGCCAGAGTCGCTGGATACCTTCTCCTGGAATTTCATGCTCGGAGGAGAGACTTAAGCGATCTGGCCTGTTCTTATCTTTGTCTCTCGCTTTTATCAACATCTCAGAGGAAAACCGCACACGAAGTCGTTTTCGATCTTGGCAAAAAATGCCGTGACGAGTTCATCCGTTTGTGTGCGTTCAGCTACTTGCCTTCAAAACACAAGCACTTATTGTGTCTCTTAAGTTCGAACGACCGCCGTCAGGTATCCTGCACCCTCCTTACACCCATCACGCCCTTCCTTTGACAGATTGGCGGACATGATCAAAGATTCGATGGAGTCCACCGGTACAAATTATAGGACTTCCAGAAAGAAGGTAAGTGTGGTACACTCCCCTTTTCTACCCGTTTCCTCCTCAGTAGGCCCTTGCTCGTGATGGCTTCCGGTGCATGATCTCGGGTGTGGTCGATGCTTTTTCGCTTAAAAACAATGCGGAACTGCAACACGTACAAAAAAGTGGTCGACTTGCTAGTGATGTGATTCAGACATGTCACATTTTGAGCGGGTCAAATATGCGGGGCATTAGGACTTCGGCAGGCTCAGGCAAAAATAGTCCGAGTACAATTGTGAACAACGTGCGGTTTTTTTTGAGGTAGTCAGCCCCACTTATTAGTATCCAGGCATCCTATTCTGCCAGTGCCATGGCAATGTTGGAATCCCTCGGATTCAAACGATTCGTCGATGCTTTCAAACTCCCCGGAGGTGTCCACCAAATCTGGAATTTACTCTCCTTAGTGCCCCATCTCCATCGAAAATTTGACTCCCTGGATCTGTGGTTCGAAGGAACCTCTGAGGTATGCCATTCAGAGATTTGCCAATCACCTCGACCGACGACCAGTGCAGCCCAATCGTTATAAAATATGTGGGCTTAGCGAGGGGGATGAAGATCAAATTTGCGAGGAATGGGTCACAAGAAATTACAGCAGACATGATCATCGAATTTAGATCGCAGACTGAGCCAGAGCACCTACTTGACCCCCAACTGCTTGCTCTTCATGCAGTGTGCGCTCGTGTCGCACATATGTCTGGCGCTGCTGAGGATCTCGACGAGTTGGAGTGGGACAGGGAGAATACTGTGGTGCTCGCCTTTGATGGATCATCTGCTACTCTACTTAGCGATCTCATATCTCCATATGCCACCATCCAAGTTGGAACCTAACCCAATGCAGATATCTCAAACCCACACCATGTCGTTTTGAGTGCAATAGTCCACCGGAGCGCAAGTTCTCCGCTCCCGCTCTCCATGTGTTGTCTCGGACATGACCGCCTGTCTCCTGTCCCGTCCACATCGTTCAGGGCACAACTGCTTGTCTCCCATCCCACACAAGTCGCTCTGGGTAAAACCGCTCATCCTCATGTTCAACTGCTTGCGTCTGAGCATGTTCATGTCGTTTCAGACACAACCCCTTACTCCTCATACCTCCTGCCTTTCGAGCGCACCGGCATCCAGCTTTGTCAATGTCCTTTTAGCGTATTATGATTGATTGCTCACCTGAAACAGCGATTTGGCGCACTGTTGGAGAAGGTGTCGTGGAAGGAATACAAACCGGTCAGATCTGACACTTGTATCATGGTACAGGTGCGCGATGGGGTTCCGCTGCAAGACATGACTGGCGATATCAAGGCCATTGTAGTCTCCCGCACATGCCCAATAGACGATTTGCTGATGACCTTTCCCCCTACATACTATGTTTGTCTATATGATTCAACACATCGTTCTCTCATGTTTGAAGCTCGGTCTCAGGCCTTGGAAGCGTTGACTAGACCTTCGCATTCCTTGCACTGCTGGTGCATCCGACGATCGATCGTAGGTTGCGTGAATTGTCTTCTATCGGTGTCGGTGCGCAGCTGGCATCGACCATATGTGTGCCCAAGCCCAAGTACGGCGATAGAGAGAAGAATTCCCATTTTCCCTCCTAGATTAAGTGCTTCCCTCGAGTGTTTCCCTTGAGTGATTCTGATAGACAGACTACAGGCCAAAACAGTACCACAGCGGTGTTCACCCTCGCCAGCCGGCAAAGTCTCACTTCCATCCACAATTTGAAAGAGAGTAATACAAAACCTCTTATATCACCCAATCCAATTTTCTCCAGCCCTACCGCTCTTTCTCATCTAGACCACTCCCGTACTCGATTGAAGGGGTATTCGAATAATGCTACATACATTTTCGACGAAAATATGAATACGGTGGTGTGCTTGGTGTACTCATAATCGCACGCAACGGGGGTCGCCCCGAGTTTTTGCAAGACCCTGACATCCATACACCTCGTCCACCGAACGTGCGTTGTTGTTTTCCCTACTCTGTATGACCCCTACCCATGCTCTCTGTGCCAGTAAAATCATCCAAGCTGGATCCTTTTGGCTCAGCTCATACCTCAAGTCAACCTACCTTGAACTACGCGTATCTTATAATGCATCAATTTTTTCATCTCCCAATGGTATGCAGTATGAGATAATGTACTGTACTGAGCTCGTGAAAAAGAGTATCGTATGTCTGATGAATGCGAGCAGTTGCGGAAGGGAGCGAATTGATGAAGCTTCAGATCAATGCTTATCACCTAAATCAGTTCAACGTTCACGACCTCTCGCATTCGTCTTCACACTCTCCGCCACTGTGTCTAGTTGCGCATTGCGTTTATGAGCAATTTCGTTTTGCCGCTCCAGGCTCCTGTTACGGTCGTGTGAGATTAGAGGCCGGTGAGGCACAACATGCATCAAAAAACGACAACGCGGCAACATACTTGATCTGCGTCTCGAGTTCCACAATCCGTTCCTTGCTCCCTTGCCGCTCGCGCTTGTACTTCTCCTCGGCAGCCTTCAACCGCGTCTCATATTCCTTTACGCGTGCTTCCCACTTGGCGTCTGCAGTCGACGTCCTCTGGTTCAACACTGATATCTTCTCCTCATGCTGGAGTAGTTGATTGTTTGCCACCACTAGACGCTTCTCTGCGTTCACAGCACGCGACAGAAGAGTTCTGATTTCCTGCGAGTCCCCCTGTGCGGGACGCCGTGCAGCCGCCAGTTGTTGAACAAGATCGGCATTGGTAACCTGTGGCACGGCCAAGTAAAAATGAGCAAACCGTGCGATTGATTCACTGCGGCACGAACCTTAATCGCCTCTAGTTCACCTTCTTTAGCGACGTACTTGCGTCTCCACGTCGCCTTTGCATCACCATACGCTTTCACGCTTGTTTCAAATTTGTCGATCTGCTTCCACCGGGTATCGAGTTGTTTGCGCATGTCTGTAAGTCTCTCAGTGAACCGCGTTTCAGCCTCTTTGACCCGCTTATCGAAGTCCAGTTGAATCTGACTGAGTGCTTTGAGGCGTGTGATGAGGTTATCATGAAAGACACTGAAATTAGTGAACGGCTTTGTCTCAGCTTGGCCTCCCTTCTTCTGCAAAAACTTTTAGTCAGGGCAGGAAGGTCACCGGCGGATGAAAACTTACAGGTGTTTTGTCTACACCAAGAATCTTGTCCATATACTGGTATATAGTGAGTAACAACGTATTACGCTCGGTGAGCTGGTCGCGGTATTGGCTTTCGCTAGTTAGCAGCGATTTTTGATCTTTGGCAAGCCGTGCCTCAAGATCGTGGACCTTAGTCCGCAGCGTAGATACCTCGGAGTCCGCAGTCTTTAAGTTCGCCTGGGTCGTATCAAGCTTTTCGGATAACTGAAGACGAGATTGGGTCTGATTCCCAAGGCGAGTGGTGAGATCGCGAACTTCATTGTGTAGCCTGTCGATTGTGACATCACGCTCGCGCGTATTCCCCTCGCGGGCCGCGACGTCTTGACGGGCACGTAAAAGAGTATCCTCGAGCGTCTGAATATCGCGCTTCAGGCGATCGACCTCAAGCTGGAGCGAGAACTTCGCAGTCGTGTGGGAATCACCTAATTTCTTCGACTCTTCCTCCTTGGTTTTTAAAGCATCCTGCACGGCTTTGATGTCAGATCGACGTTGTTGAAGTAGCGTCTCATTCTTCGTAAGATCGTCAAGGGCGGACTGGAGAGCAGATTCCTTAATCTCTAGATTCCGTCGTTCATGCCGAAGTTGTGCATCATACTCCTTTTCGGCTTTGAAAAGCTCCTGTTCCAAGCGCTCCCTTTCCTCCTGTTCATGCTTGACTTCCGCAACGAGATCCTCGACGTGGTGTGCCAACTCCTCCTGTCGTGATCGGTGCGCAAGGATGTCTTCGCAAGTCTGGTCATAGAGATCTTGGAGGTCTTGAAGCTGCGTCTTGAGACTGCCGACTCTCTGTTGGCAACCATAGTAAGTCGAAATAACATGATGCCATGAACACAAATCACCTCCTTGAGGGCTGCTGCGAGTGCTTCAAGTCTTTCTCGCTCCACAGCGTCGTCTTCACGAAGGCGATCCGACTCCTCTTTAATGCGGTCATTCTCTTCCTCCAATAGGTACACCTGGTCTCCCAGCTTCTCTATCTCCCGATTGGCGGCTTCGAGCTCGGCCTCCTTCTCAAAAGCTTCCTTTTCGAGATGTTGTAAGGTCGCCTCGAATTTGACATGGAGTTCGTTGGTATTTGCTTCGAGCTCAGAGATGTTGAGACGAAGCTCCTTCGACTCTGTCTCGCGTTCTGCAAGTGCCTATGCGTGGTAGTTGGTTAGCATTCTGTTTCTGTTTTAAACGTGAACGGAATACGTCGCGAAGTTCCTCTACTTGGCCACGAGCCTCTTCAACTTCTCCCCGCCACTCTTCCTCAACCACTGCAACGATTCGATCATGTTGGGCGATTAGGTCCTCGATCTCCTTGTTCTTCATTTCGATCTCATCTTCCCTTTGCGAGAGTTCGATCATCGTCGCGGCCAGCTTGTCGCGTACAGAGTTAAGGTCCTCCTCCACAGCCTCTCGCTCCTCCCGTGCTTCCAACACCTGGGCACGACTTTCGCTGCGTTCGTTCGACTCTGCCTCTCTCCTTCGTTGGATATCCTCGATCTCCAGATTGAGGTGCGCAAGCTCATCTGCAAGTTCCTCTTTCTCATCCTCTCTCTGTAAAAGAAGCTCGTTCTGGTCCTCTATTCGAGCTCGGAGGGTATCATTTTCAGCCTCGAGCCCTTCCAGCCTTTGCTGCCACTCGTCGCGCTTGTTGCTTCCCCACCTATCGAAAGTGTTGTCGCCACGTTTCTCAACAGCTTCACGGAGTCGTTCAATCTCCTCCACGTTGTCCTCGAGTAGCCCTCGGATATTATTTAGTTCTTCCTCAAGTTCTTCGTTTCTCAGTTCGGCTTGCCGTAGAGCATCTTCGTCAACTGCAGAGACGCGTCCTCGCCGTAGCTCTCGGATCTCGTGTTCCCGTTCCTGCAGCTTTGCCTCGAGGTCACGCTCCCTATCGCGCGAACTTGTTGTACCGCGCTCCCTTTGTAAACGCTCCGATTCGCGCTCGAGCTCGAGCACGAGCCGCTTGAGCTTCTTCAATTCCAACCCGCGTTGCTGTACCTCAACCTTGAGCGATACGTTCTGCTTGAGGGCAGCGTCGACTTGGTCAGGCGCCAGCTGCGCCAACCGCTCCTCCAGAAAATGGACACGAAGTTTGATGTTGAAGTTTTCCTTCTTGAGGTTGTCGATGTGCTAAACGCATGCACATGCGTCACGACACATGAAGAGAGAAGAAGCAATGGATGTCACCTTTTCTTGATCTCGGAGCGTGAGTGTGACACCTTTGTTGCCGCCTGGAGTTGCTCGAGCACGTTTACGATTCGTAACGGGGGTTTCTGGACCATCACCCCACTTGTGTCCGGGAGTGTCCAAGAAATCCCCACCGTCTCCACCGTCGTCTCCGTCATCACGACCAGAGATGGCTAGTCGCCTTAGTGCAGACCCAGGTTCATCAGCCCGTTTGCGTACACTTACAGGTTCTGGTGGGGAAGGTGTGGAAATCGGCGCGGAAGATAGTGCAGTCGTTTGGGATGACACCGAATGGACCCTGTGGCCCCGACCTGGCGTGGAGATGCCAGACACGAGTGACCCAAGCGAAAGATCAGGAAGCGTCATTCCAGATTGTGAGGACGAGTCTGCGCGTGAGTTAAGCGCAGCTGACATGATATCCGCAGTTAATTAAATGCTAGTCTCTGCCAATGTCGTTGAAACCTTGGTATGTTGGACCCGCGCAAGAAACTTGGATCGGCTCACCGAAAGGTCAGTTGGTCTTGATGATGAGTTCAAAGTTGTTATTAGGCCAGAGAGTGCGATAACATTCATGAGCTCGTTGCGTCAAGTCCGCCGGGCAGCGTGTCGGCGCAGTGCCAGTGATTCGGATGTCGCAATGGTAAAGGCAACAATTCGTGTCGTGCTCAAAGGTCACACTATCAGTCACGTGACAGAAACATCGTTTCGTTTCAAACCTTTTCAGTACACCCATTCCATGTATGTAACCGTAAAGATTTAAATCCAGAGGAAAGACCGCGAAACTGCACAAGTAGCCATGTCCGAATCCTTGTCAAAACACAGCGGACGATTTGTTGCTGGTTTAACACGCTCCGTGTCCTATTCTGAAGTGAGTTGACCAACGCAAACGGGAAGTCAAACACTACTCACGACGCTGAGAATCTCCTTAGTCACCTTCGCGAGCGCTTTGACATGAGTAGGAGCAAACATAGAGTCATGTGATCCTGCAGACACCATATCCAGGTTGTTAATGCGACAGTCCCAACCATTGTGGTCATCGGCGCCCGTATCAAAGTAACTAGGATGTAGGGGTTATATAGAGTAGGAAGTAGGACAACACACTGCACTGAGAGGTATAGATTCGGTGAATGAAGGTGCATAGTTGTTAGGGTTTTGCAGGAACTCAGAGTGATCCCCATTGCATATGACCAGCTATGAAGTTGTAGTCTTCTGGGATCATGATAGGCCAAATATAATGAGGATAATGAATGACTTCTTCACACAGTGCAGTGGGCAGTGCTATCACCCACATTGCACACAGGTGAAAAGTCATGTGATTTCTAGCTGTGCAAGCCACTCAGGTGGCAGTGCCACCTGCATACTACAGTCAAACCTTATAACCCATAGCTGCCCACACAATACACTACAACACTAATAGCATTGCCAATTACCATAGATTTGGTCAAAATACTTAGATTTTGTATTATAAGCATTTTGTAAGCTATGTAGTATTATGGATGGTGGCTTACCTACAATACCAATAACACTATCAATCACCATGGATATTCAAGTATTTTAATTACAATATAAGCATTTTGCAGGCTATAAAGTAATATAAGCAGCATAAGGCCATGAGCGCAGTGGGAAGATTAGTAACATTATTGATTCAGAGCAAACAGAGAAGTATAAGATGCATGCTTGAAGAATCTGCAAATATGTTGGTTGAGTTTACAATAGCAAACAAAGTTGAGATACTCACATCTTGGGAATATAGGGCTAAATGATGGACTGGTTGGCAAGTATTGCAGTGATATAGAACTAAGTGATGGTAACTAACTGTATTGGAGCAACATTAGTGAGAAAGAAGGTGGCATGGGGGAATATCAGAGTATTCTGTATTGAATGTAAGCTATTACAGTAGTTAGTTCACATACATATAGTATATAATCTGAACTCCTACACTATGTTTCAATAGACTCTTGTCTTCATATATTCACCATCAATACTAGTCACTATCCAGCTCTTTGTATCCATGTGAGTACAGCAGCCTTTCTCCCTCAGGGCAGTGCTATGCCTCTATTCCAACAGGTTATAAGCCATGGTAGCTCAGCAGTGATTGCTAAAGAGCTGAGTAAAAGCTCTCCTCCATCATTGAACACTTGCCATAGCTGCTAGGATAACCTGAATGTATACTAGCATCAGCTGGAGAGTCTCCCAGGTACCACTGAACCACCAGTCCCATAGCAGACCCAGGTTGAACACTAAAATGCAAATCAAAGTCCTGTAGAAAAAGCATCCAACGAGCCTGTTGATGAGAAAGACAATAGGGTTGACGAAAGTAAGAAAGGTTTTTCTGATTGGTAAAGATGGTAACAGGTAACCTGGTACCCTGGAGATAATGTCACTATTTAGTAAGAGCATGGATGTCGGCCAAAAGTTTGTGATCATAAATGTCATAGTTTTGTTATGCGCACTTTTTCCGTCCCCTAGGGAAGAAATAAACCCTAGCCCTAACCCCAATCCATCCATATATGGAACATTTAGGGTTCTTAATTGGGAAGATATACTTTTTTTGGGAAATTATAGTATAGCAGACAACACATATCTAAAGGAGAATAGTAGTATGAACAATATTGTAATATATTATATGAATAATGTGGCTACTTGTATATATGAGACAAGATTGTGCCATGTAATTGGAATGATGAATATGCTACATGGGCGGCATCGCCGCCTGTGTGTGCAACAGAGTTGTATCATGTGACTAAAGTGAGAAGTGTGCTGTATGAGCAGCATTGCTGCTCATGTGTATGCAACAAGACTATATTATATAATTAAAGTGAAAAGTATGCTGTATAGCATATCTAAGGTGAATGTCAATATTATTGTTATTGGTGTTGTATTATGCTATATGGACGGCGACGCCGCCCGAGTGCGTGTGGGATACGCGCTTACATAATCTGTAAGCCCATGTGCATTCAGGCGGCATCGCCGCCCACACAGCACCAGTAGCATCACAGCTCCTGCACTATGTTTTGCTTGCGGTTGCCCTCTACTCGCTTTCCCTGCGCGGTTCGCCCTCCTTGTCGTCTCGACATTGCATAAACTCAACATACAACATGTTCAATCAACTTGACTCATGTGGTTCAGCCTCGAAGTAGTTTTAGTAAGTTCATCTTTGCCCGCTAATCATTGCCTTTAGCTTTCCATGTTGTCGCAGTGGGTTCAGCCAGCATATAGACTGCTTGCGATTTTGAATAGTTGGCGGTATGGACTGGATGGGTATGTTTGTTATTCTTTTTCCATACCACTCATGTTAACCCATCATAGTATCTTGCCAGCATCCTTGTTTCGACCTGTGTCAAGTTGTAGTGCATGTTGCTTGCTGCACAATCCATCTGGTCTTGTCCCCTATTGATTCCGCCACTCCTGAAATTTTCTTTGTGCCCAAGTGCTGACCTAGATTAGGTTAGGACGACAAACCACGCCGAAGGTGTGGTTTGGAGTATAGGGGAGTGTAGAGAGTTAGTAGGCGAAATAGAAAATAGCCTGACCTTTTCGTTTACAAGATCAGGATCTATTTCGTGCCGAAGCACTCATCAGTTCTGTATTCGCACTGGAGAAC
>JBBPJT010000110.1:0-52611 GCA_038088895.1 Xerocomus potaroensis | reverse complement strand
TCGAGCGCACGGGACAGCCTGCGGAGGTGGTGGAGGAGGAAGAGGAAGAGGAGGAAGCCTGTCCCATGGCAATGAAGAGCAAGAAACGGAACGGGTCAGTTGAGCACGTGACTCTGTAGTATGCCAGAGAAAGGATGATCGTCGATGGTGCCGACCTGACCGATGTCCCGCCCAGAGGTGATTGATATCGACGACTTGGATGTCTTTTGTACCGGTATACGACACCGAGCTCGTCTAGATCGTCCCCCACCTCTTCTTCCCAGAAAACGTGGCCCCGAACCGGTCACCATCTCTCTCGTCGACTCAGACAGCGAGGACACAAAGTTCGTATTGTCTGCTATCCCACAAGATGCTTCGTGTGTATCACCTTGTGCTTGTGCTTCTCGCTCGCCCACGTGACCTCATCCTTCTAGTTCTAGTTCAGACCAATGTACCGAGCTCCAACGTATCACCCAGTTGGTTCGTCTTGTCGTCTACATGACACCTGCCAACGCTGACAGACCATCAAGGAGTTGTCATCTCGCACCGCACTTCGTGACATTCGCTCGACTACAAAGCGCACAACTGCCGCTATCAAAATGGCCACAGATGCGGTAAAGACTCACGAGTTGAAACGCAAGGACCGCACCTCAGAAGTCATCGAGATATCCTCTGACAGCGAGCCCGAACTCTGGCCTTCCAAAGTGTGTTATCCGTTCCATCCACCTCGTCATCTGTACGGTCCTGTTACAGAAGCAAAGACTAGACCAGCCCACTGGATCGCCATTTGTTAAATATGAAAACCCAGACCATTCCATGGAAATATCAAAACTCGAGGAGGAGTGCTCCCGCGCGGAGCTCCATTCGCCGACTCCCCCTCATTCTGACAATGATGACGACTATATAGATCTCCTGGCCTCACTGGATATTTCAAACGAGGCAAACGTAATGTGGCGTATCATAATTTCTCGGTCAGAGCACTGACTCCCTTGTCTTTCTGCAGTGGGTTCCCCCACCCGAAAGCAAGAAAGCAGAAGACCTGACGCCAGTACATGACTCAACGAGCCCTTCCAGCTCACATCTGCTACCTCCTTTTCGTATTCCTCGCAAAAAGCCTCCCGTCGATCCACGTCGCCTGCCATTCGACTGGGCGTCAGCAAGTCTATGGGGAAAAGTGAGCGCGGTGCTCGTCACTGAATTGAGTCTGACATCCTCCCATCAGATATCAAGAGATTATGGGCTCACTCGATTTCCAAAGCCGTTTTATCATGCCCGCAGACAAGAACGACTTTTTCACACTCGTTCACCAAGCCTTTATTATGAAACGGGATTCACTAAGCTTGAGCTGACTGCAAAGTACCCCCACCTGATGTCCGGATGCAAGTGCTATACATGTGATTAAGCTTGGGTGCTATGCTCACTTCCGTTGCGTAGCTATCAATAAGATTATACAAGCACAAGATAGTGTGGTCATCTGCGCCGTGGTAGAAGGCGGTCTTCCAGAATCCGATGATGAAGGTCGGCACTAAACAGAAAAATACATGCTCTCTGGCCTAATTCGCTTCGTTGAAGCTGAAAATCCACTTCCTCCTCCAGAGAACAGGCCAGGTTCGTTGGCCGTCTACCATCATGGTCAAGGTAAGATCCTGTGATGCCTCATAGTACGCCCCGATGAGACTCTGAACTAGTGCATGTGCAACCGGCACATTGCCACACCCGCAGGACATCCCGTGGTAAGTGGTCGCACTTCTCAAGCTTACGAAAATATGGACGAACTACGACAGATTCAGCGATGAAGTACTATTCTGTGAATGACGTCACGTTTAACCCCCTCAAGTAAGGCAGACCAGACACACACGTTTGTCCGTGTATACATCCATCTCACAATGCTATGTAGCCCAAGACAATTTCTATCTTCGGGGAACGATCTCGCTGTACGAGTGTGGGAGATAATTGATTGTGACAACAATCGCGCGCGCGCGGATCTTGCCGCGATTCGCTACAGTAAGTCCACGGCCCTGATGATCACGCACGTTCTTGTTCTCGTGCTTTCCTTACTCAAATCCAGTTACGTTTGATTCCAAGCCACAAGATTTAGTGTATGCCCCAGACGGCTCCGCGCTGGCGATTACTTGTTATGATGGGTATGTTGTGTCTACGCCTTAGCCACCTGCATCCTGACAAATATCTTGCAGTTTTATCGCGCTATACTCTCAGGATCTTTTTGAGGGTATGCTAGACGTAGATTCGCCACCCAATAGGATTCGTGCGGCACCAAAAGGATCGGGCCATGCTACTGGCTGTACCGTCTGGGGGAAGGGACCATCAGCGCAGTTATTATTCTCGTCCTCTGAACCAACGGAGAAAGACGATCATAGAGGCTTTCATCATGCTTTTGACACTCTGAAAGGGTCGCGGGTAATCCAATTTGATGCTACAGAGGCTGGGGATGAAGTGACACTGAGCCCGGATGGTGCAACATTAGTGCTGTTCACGTCGGGAAAAGAAGGAACACATCCGGTACGCCTTTACGATGTTCGCCGCAGAGTCAAAGAAACATATGAAGTGATCGAGCTCGAGAAGTTCCAAGTACGATCTGTTGGATCACGCCAAGAAGAACTAGCCGATTCGGGAGAGGTGAATCAAGCTTCATTCTCACCTGATGGGTGTCTTCTTGCTGTTGCACGGAATGACAATGCACTACACGTCTATGACGTGCGTGCACTATCACGCGGGCCACTTTGTTGTTTCGAACATCACGAATCGGATGCCGTTGGCGGTGGCGGCTGTGGTATTGTCGCAGCCAATTGGTTTCAAGGTAGGAATAGGACCGGGATCATAACTGGGGGTAATGATGGTGGGTCATATTTCCGATAGAGTCGGTTCAACACCCACTTCTCGACAGGCTGTGTACGGCTGTGGGAGCCGGCATTGGGGACTGATGAAATGCAAGGCATGGTTATTGGGAGGACTGACTTTGACGTTGGCCATTTTTCCGTTGGGAATGCGCACAATGGGGAGCTCCCACTGGTTATGTACGTGCAGAGCAGTTGTACACTGATGCGTGTCTGATGATATCCTTTGGCCCAGCGGTGACTCTGGCGGTGGACTGCACACGTACGATTTCACGAACCCAGAAGGAATTCGAATATAAAATCGGGATGATGATATGTTTTTATGCATGTAATTTAGTGGTATCTGTAGCTGTATGGTATTACCATACTACTGCACTATGCACTGTCCGCTTCGTGCGTCGTGCTGCCAACTGCTGCACGGTTGTTTGGACAAATAAACCCACTCAAGATCGTGACCGACTTTCCGGCTATGATCTCCAGAAACCCGTAAAAAATTCGGTCCACCTGTGAGCGAGCTCAATGAAAAGAGGTCCGTGCGCTGTTAGGCAACACGGAGGTCGGACTTTGAAGGCACAGGGTGGTTCAACAAAACCACGTCGCGTCGAGATGAACCACCCGCATCTGTTTCCCTTTCATCCACATCTTCATTCCGACCCCAACCGCATCTCTAACTGATGTCTGACAACGAGGGAGCGACCAAAAAGAGTGGTTATCGCCTCGAATACGCGAGCTCTGCTCGCGCGAAATGTAAAGGTGTGCGATCCAGTTATATACTTCGTTCACACCAGACACTCATATTTCACTCTTCGCCAGGTGCCAAGCCTTGCTCAGGTAGGAAAGTATACAGTACAATGACGCACTCGAGTATATCAGTTTTCTAGGAACCCCCATACCTAAGGGTGCCCTGCGAGTTGGTTCCATCGTCGACTTTAGGGGTAACACCAACTTGTGGGTCCAATCCTGTTTCCGTGGCTTACCCTAACTCAAGATTCTTTTTGCCTTTCCGCAGTGCATGGCGTCACTGGGGTTGTACTACTCCCAGGATTATAGCCAATATGAAGGCCAAGTTTTCTAGTCCTGATGACCTCGACGGGTTCGAGGATCTTCAAGATGAAGACAAAGAGCGCGTACGACGTGCATGGGAACAAGGACATGTTGATGATGAAGACATCCCTCCGACTGCACGTAAGCCAGCTGATGCTACAAATGCAGAAGGTGATGAGGAGAAGCCCAAGAAGAAGCGCGCTCCTGCTAAGAAAAAAGTGGAAGCTGAGGGGGACGAAGATGAGAAACCAAGGAAGAAGCGCGCGACGAAACCGAAGAAGATCGAGGATGAAGTTGAGGACGAGGGTGAAACTGAGGAGGTTGAGGAAAAGGCCAAGAGTACCGCCGCCAAGAAGCCCCGCGTCAAGGTCCGCGCCATCGCTCATCTTTGAATGTTATCTTAATCTGTCTTCCAGAAACGTGAGGGGGAAGAGGACGCAGAGAAACCGAAAGGGGCGGCTCGACGGCAAGCCGTCTCAAAGAAAACTTCCGCCAAAAAGAAAATTACTAAAGTGAGCAAATTATAGATGCACGAATTTTTTTTTTCGAGGCCGAGCGATTCCAATTGTAGGATGAATCTGAGCCTTCCGGTGAGGACTTTGCGGAGGAACTGGCCGAGGCGGAAGATGAAGAGGACTATGATGCGGATGAATCCGCTGGCAAGAAGAGAAAGGTTGATCCGCTGTATTACATCTTTTCGAGTTCTTATGCGTTGGACAGCGTTCTGCGTCGACGAAGCAAGCTGCAGCTGTCAAGAAGCCAAAGGCTACAACATCCCGAACGAAGAAATCCAAGGCAGTAGTTGAAGAGGATGAAGATGACGAGTAAATATTGTCGTTGCTGTGTCGTTCAATTTGCTGTGCCTCAATATTTCCGATGCGATGTCTCCGTTATTCGATGGTCCACTGTGGGATTCCCTTATCAACACGCTTCCGGGGTTGTGAGACTAGTACCAACTAACACATCGAGTTTGGAGGCGTTGAGCCATGAAGAACGCAGAAGAACAAAACCCTTCCTTCCCCATGGACAGCGCTCTCGTCGAACGTGCAGTTCTTCCCTAACAAGCTCGCGGCATGAGTGATATTGCCCTTTCCGATAAGGCTTGTCGTTTGACCGCCCCTTTCTGCATCTCGGAAGAGTATCCTTCAACCACATCGCACCCCAAGGCTTCACCGGTACTCAATTCGACGCTAAACTTGCGGGAAACTGTCGCGGGAACCAGTACGTGTAACGCCCCATCTCCCTTCCACTGGTTCATTTTCGTCCTCGTTTCAAGTTTCAACGTTTCAGCGCCCAACCTTCTTAATCCATCCATGCGTTTCGCCGTAATGGATTTTCTGTAAGACTTCCACCCTAGCGGTCGCATCGTAATATGTATGTTCGCCCATTCACCAACCTTGGCCACCGGATACCTCCAGCCGTCCGATGCTAAGGTGTCGGCACCATAGGGGCTGGGCAATTCGTGATCAGTCGATCAGCTTTAGTGTTTGTCAAAACGTGACAAGGCTTCCTTGCGTCAAATATTGATGCCACGGCTTGCGATGCTCCAAGATGATATCGGCAGAAAACTTGATACCAAGCTTTCCTAGTACACAAAGAGGTCCGGTGTGGCAACAGGCGTATTGTAGTCGCTTCAGCAAATGAACAGCAGAAGCTAGGATGGTCTGTTACAGTTGATGGTGGTGAGGGATCAGCTTAACAGATAAGTAGAAAGGCGCACTGTCATCAATGAACCCTACTCGTTCTTCCTACACCGACCGCTTCTCCCAAGACGACTGAGCCATTATCTGAAGGCATTGTAATGTTGCGAGGCCAGTCTGCGGAAGTCAAGGTCCTCCATTCCCTCGCTCAGCCTACGAGAAGCCGGGACGATCACACGTTTGGTGATGCGAGTAGCCTCCGACGGATATTGTGCGGTGATGACGGCTTTACTCAACGCAGGAGTGCCCGGGAATCTGTAGAAAATAGGTCGGGCGAGTGCCGATCAACGTGATGCAAAGGTCCGTCATAGCCGTTCCGGGCTCGGGTCCGATTGTTATTTTGGAAGGCAGCAATAGATATCATCGGCAATAACCTGCGCTTCTCTACTGACGGCCATCTTATCTTCTTGGTTGGAGAACGAGAAGAATAGTCATAAAGCAAACATCGGTCTGCGCCGATCGTGACGAATCACCGTAGATGATGAAGTGGATGGTATATCGAGAGCGCAATAGAGTTCTGCGTTCTTCGAACCCAACGACGCGCAGGTCTTCTTTGGTAAGATCATGAATGACCGTACCGGATGGAGCAAACGAGAGGTATGATCCAACAGCGCAGCTCTATTAAGCGAACCGGAGACAAAGTTTGGATCGTGTTGATTGAGAAGAGAGGCGGATGCGGATGATTGGCGATGTATAGTAATGTAATGTTGTGCCACACTACCTGATTTCGCACTTCAAGGATTGATGAATTTTGGGCTATGCGATGCACTAGCTACGTTTCAGCGAGTCATGAATACATGTACCACACCAGGATTTGGCTCGCCTCGTCGCAAAACTAGGCGTACATACACAAACCTCTCTGGCCTGACAGTCTTTCCAGCCTTCTGGTGTTCCACCCAACTTGGAGATATCCCCCAAACCACGCAACGCAACCTCCGAATCGCACGTCAAGCCGTCCCACCTCACATCTCACCCTGAAGGCCAACTGGACATCCACGCATGACTAGGAACTTCCTGGACACTTCTAGACCAAAATCAAATCAAAAACTACGGACGCGGTGCACGCTCTGTCATGGCACCGTTGAATCCCTGGAACAAACACATCATACTATGGTGTAGTATAGCACAAGCCTCGAGGTACGGGTCCAACAATAACAGTCAATACATTATTGCGCCGAGTAATCATGGCAAGTTGCACTTCGACAGTCCCATTTTGGACAACAATCGAGTTCTCAGACAGAGATCTCAGGGCCTACTGTATGTCGGGTAACAACACCATTAAAGTTTTGAACTGAGCTTCAACCCAACCGCTGGACTGGAGCTAGCGAACAGTTGATAGAGTTCCTCAGCTGCTCTCTTAATCTCCTCTGCAAATTCTGCATTGGGCATCTCAGCGCGAGAGGTGATCGTGAACTGTAGGTAATCTATACCCGAAACCCACTTGAGTACCTTGTACACGGTGCAAGTTTAGGTGGACATACCGTCAAATCCGGTCATGTAAGCTACTCCGAAGCCATCAGGAACAACTTCGCCCCATCCATATACTGTAATATGATCACTGAAAACAGCGCTTGTAGATAGCGTCCAGTGCGAGGAACGAGTGTACAGCGGGTCTGTGAATAATGCTGGCGCAGGCAAAGAGGGTGGTTTGGAGAGGCGAAGTCCTGACAAGAGTGAATCAATTGATGTAGTGAGGAAAAAGCGGGTGACGAACCTAACATGTGTCTATCCACACCCTCCCCCACGGCGGCTTCCTGTGCAAGTTCCGAGTGCTTCTTAACTGCCTTTCTCAACAATCCTAATTTCTCATCCTTCGTCGCTTGATACATACATCAGTTATTCATAGTGAGGTTCGTTGATGTGTTCCAACTCACCAGACTGCCCCAACATTGCTCGCACAAACGCAACACACTCATTACTCACGACCCTGATAGTTTCGGTACGTCCCTTGTAGAACTTCCTGGTGGTAGCAGCCTCATACGTGCCTACGGGCCACGGTGAAACTCTTCCATTTCCCCCGTTAAACCGTTCTGCGAGTCGCGCATATGCAATTTGGACGACCATTTGAGCCCATCCATCGGGACCCACACCGAATGACTTTATGGCGGCTTTGCCGTATTGCGTTCTGAGGAAAGACAGCGAGTGCGACGACGCAAGGTCGTGCAGCGACTGCTGGGCTTTGGATATCGCTGGGCGGATATCGGGCATGGATGCCAGACCGAAGTCAAGCGGTTCTGGGGTTGCAGCGGAGGTTGGTGGCAATAACTGGAAATCCGAGGTGGGATCCGCCAAGAATCCAAGCAGCTCGTCGCACAAGCGGACAGTAGGGGTTCCATCCATGACGCTGTGTTCCCCCATCAATCCCGCGACATTGTTATCAAAGACTACGAATTGGACAGGTTTGTCGACAAAGCGCGATGAAAGTCCCCGTGATGTCCCGGTTGGATGTGTAGGCAACTGCATAGAGTGTCGTTATAACATGGCAGCGCAGCAATAATTATAAACGGGGCGTTTCCAAACAACGGGTGATACTCACTGAGAGTGTCCCATGCCACAAGGCTCGTGAAACATCCACGTCGCTGTCTGGGGGAGGAAATGAGTCATCCAAAGACACAACAAAAGCTGATGAGTGGATCTCGCGAAGCAGAGCTTCATTACGGGGAGTAGAAGACAGACGTTCAAAATCCTAGTTCACCTTATATTTCAGAGACCTCAGGATTCATATCACGCACCCACCTTTGCCCATAGATTCCTGTTCTGCGTGGTTAAAACGCCAATCGCGGGATATTCATCCGTAGTGTTGTCATATATATATTGAAATTGGCTATGGTGAAGGTATGAGTACTATTGTCGAAGAAGCGGAGGTATGCCGACTCGGCGAGAAATTCCCTGTGCCACCAAAGTGGCTTGCATGACGCCCAGACAACAAGACACACCTGGTTAAATCACCCATGCCAGCGACCTTATCGCCGACCTGTGCCTTTATCTTCCAAAAACGGTTTCTGCGGACGACGATAACATGCCCAAGGTCATCATGCGGGTTTGGGGTAGTGGCATATGAGACGCTCCAGTCGATACCCTGAGTGCTTGGGACACGGCAACAGTCGAACATCCAGCTAAGCCCAAGGGTATGTTAGATGGGAACGAAGTACTATGGTGGACGAACCGATATGTATCCATGCAAAGCTGTACGTCTTTGAGTGTATCGGAAGCCAATTGGCCCGAGCGAAGGCGCTGCCTGAATAGCATAGCGGCACGAGTGATGCCAGCAGCACGAGCAGCAGGTGTCTGGGGTAGGTGTGAAGGCTGGGGTTCGAAACCATCTGTAGACGGGAATAACGATGAGACCCAGGAAGGGCGAAGTGTACTTGTACTTACAGTAGTACGATACGTTGACCACGACCTAGAAGAACGTAAGACAGGTAGCAGAAACAAAAGGGGAAGCGGGGAGCTGACAGGGTCTCTGTAAGCAAGATATGCGAGGTCATCCCACCACTCTTCTAGCCAGTGATCTGTTTCGCTCTTGCGCTGGAGGAGTAGCTGCTGAAGGATGAGTCCGGAGCCATCGGAGCGGGCAAAGTCATCGATCTTGTTGGACACTGAAGTGAATTCCTGAGCAGAACGGGCGAGGGGACGCAAGGAATCTTTGAGTCTTTGAAGAGTGGTGGGAAGAGAAGGGACAGGTAGAGAGGGGAGAGAGGGGGACTGTTGTGCAAAGTTTGGGATGGGTGGGGCGAGAGACTTCCAGTTGCGAGGGCGAAGGTGAGACATGGAACGGCGGGCGATTCGGGCGTGGTGATTGGACTTGATCATTGTCGAGATCATCTTAATATTCACATGCTCAGTCAGCCCACGGCGACGCGGCGACGACATCCTGGTCTGGTATCATGTACATCCCTAGTTACATCCACAATCCACAACGGTTACTCGTCTGATACAGCCTGCAATGTGCTACTCCACTCGACAACCTTGGGGTGTGCTTGCACCTAGAAGAAAAGTCCCTAAGCGGTCGATTCGTGTAACACACTGAGCTCTGTGATACCTTTCGCGCATCAAAATTGAGAACCTGAAGTCCCTCCAAGCAAGTCGCACGGGACAGAGCTACATATGCTTGGCCTAGACACTGGCTTCACATGGAAAACAAAAAGTCCTGAGGGTCAACCTACCTTTCTCAAATACTCTGCCCAGATCGACTTTGACCCGTTCCAGCGTTTGCCCCTGGGACTTGTGAATGCTCATAGCCCATGCGAGGATTAGCGGCAGCTGATAACCAGTCAGAGACATACACTCAACCACGAGAGTCGTGCTCTTACCTGAGTCCTTGAGACCTGTACCTCACCATTAGGAAGCTCAACCTTCCAGTTTTCGGGGGTAACCAAAACCTCTCGTCTCATTTTGTTCGGCAGCAAAAATTCAACCACAGGAACCAGCATGTCATTTGTCGACGCCTTTTTTTTCTCTGACTTGGACCGCCCGTTTCCATCCACGTTGTCGTAGTCCGTTTGATACAATGAGGGATTTACGAACCGTAGCACTTTGCCCATGCTTCCATTGACAAGCGACTCGTCCATGTTCTTGATCAGCATAACCTGTGCACCAGCGCGCAAAGTAAGTTTCTTAGGGGCCATAAAGTTGGAAAGCATCTTTTCTCTTTGGCTAGAATCGGTGACTGTTCCCGTATCAGTGGCCATATAATTCTTCTCTTCTGTATCGAGGTTAGACATTCGACTTTGATTTGACCTATCAACCTCCTCTCTGCGCGCAAACCTACAGGCTACAATGAGCGGAAACTATCCAGCAAGCAAAGAAGCTGCTACACTACACACAATTCTGTTGGTCCAAGGCCGTCCCCATATTCGATTTCACGAGACAATGACTTGAATTTCAAAATGGACTTTTGTGACAAGCGACCGAACCGCATCTCATTGAGCATGTAAACAAATTCTGTACTATGTCAGCCTGCACGACGAACTACTAGCCAATGTCAATGAACACTGACCATGGTCTTTTTGTCGAAAAACCTTTGTGAGATTCAATGTGTATTTAATCGTTTGGCTCCATGTCGCTGCCTCGAAAGCAAATTTTACTTGCGCCGCTCCTTTAGCAACAGGAGGAAGTTGAAAAAAATCACCAGTGACAATAACCTGTACGTTTTCCGTGAAGGTAAAGCCAAAGGAAGAAGAAGATGCATACTTGGATTCCTCCAAATGGATCGTTAGACTTGCGGAGGGTGCTTGCAATTCTAGCTAGTTTGTCAAACAAATCGCCATCTACCATGGAAACTGGGGTCTGTCAGATGGTGGAACTGCTTCGTATCTAAGATCATTCACCTTCGTCGATGATGAGTGCTTTCGTGCGAGCCCACCGCGTGGCAGCTTTCTTATTCTTCCGAACCTTGGAGACAAGGTCGTTGACAGTACCCTCTCCAATGCCAATCCCTGCAAACGAGTGAATGGTTACACCCCCGATATTGCATGCCGCAATGCCTACAATGCACCGCTTGGTTTTACAATGAGTCCATCGCATGTATGTGCATATGGCACACCTGTGGAAGCGGTGATTGCCACTGCGTCGGGGCTCTTCGCGTACTTTTTCCGGAGGGCACTAATAATCTCGCGTAACAGAACAGACTTTCCAGTCCCTGTACAGTCGGATGTTAGATGCATGTATGCGCGAAAAGCAAGTTGTTTGAAAGCATGCGCACCAGCACTCCCTGTGTAGAATAGGTTGTCACCAAGTTCAATAAGTCGGAGAATCTGGGTTTGCTCTTGACTAAGAAAGACGCGTGCTAGCTGAGCTGACGAGGTGGCAGTGGCTGCTGCAGAGACATGGGTAGATTTTGTCTGGATGGCTAGTCCAGTAGCCGAAGATTTGCGGGTTACGGTCGTGAAGTTGGACGAACTGGTGTATACGTCTTTCTCCCAACTGGGGGGCAAAGCTCGTTTCTTCGTGGCCGGCCCGTGAGCGGGAGCCGAAGAAGGACGTTTGCAGCCACTGGCTATGTCTGTCGTAGTAATATTTCCATAATCTTGCAGGGGAAGGGAACAATGTGCGGCTTGCTCTCGTTTATCCAGACCCGCTTGAATGTCCCTAATGCGCTGTGCCCGAGGATCATCTGAATCGGTTTTGGAGCTCGTAGACCAGTCCCGCTTCACAGTTCGAAGCCCCGAAAGTGCTGTTTTGGAACCAGACATCACCATCGTCAACGGGAACAAAGCAATACCGGAGAGTAATGCTGGTAAGCAATGGTACTTGGCGAGATGACAAGACGGTAATCATTGGGCGTGAATTCGCGTCGTTGTTCAGCGCGATCACGTGGCACAACAAAGACATTTTTTCATTGCAATAATTGTGTAGGACAGAATAAAACCATGCCAGACTCTGAAAAAAAGAATTGCACTTCTCTACTGCCCATTTCCACGCCTGTCGGACGGGAAAAGGTGGTCAATATTGGCTTTTCACCAGAACCGGTCCAGCGTAAGATGTAGAAAAGGCTGTCCGGGCAGAAAGAAGCCACAAATGTTTTCATTTGTTTGCGAAACGGTTTAAATACTCTGGAACCAAATATACACAAATACGATCTCTCCTCCAACCTGATGTCCAATCTGAAGACGGTCGTTGACCATCTCAAAAGCGAAAAGGTTAAGGAACGCCAGGAAGGCATTGCATTGCTCCGCTCCGCTTTCGCTCGTGAGGATGCGGTTTACAGCATCGAGGACGGTCGTGGTTGGCTGGTCCTCTACCAGGCCTTGTTTACGACAGTCAAAATTGAGAAGGCCGACACCATCAAGAAAAGCGGAAAGCTAGGAACAGCAGGTATAGCCGCCCAGCGTCGGCTCGCGGAGGCCGCAGCCGCAGTGCGCTGGCTGGTCGAGCGAAGTGTCGGCTGTCTCAGCAAGAAAATCCTGACACCTCTCCTCGATCATCTTACTCAAATGCTCGTCCATCGTGGTCAACTGTTCACCCCCGTTGCTCTTGATTATATCAAATCAATCAAGGTCTTGCTTGCCTGGACTCCTCATGTGGACCACCTCCACGTCGACCTCTGGCTTAAGCTTGTCGAGATTAGCTTCAATATCATCCTGGATGATTCCATAGAGGATGATCTTGTACAGATAAAGGAGAGCATGACAAACTCCGCCTTGGTCAGTGACTCTATGTACGAAAGCGATTCCTTATCGTCTGAGGATAGTGGCCTTCCGTCCACTAGTCGGCGGCCACGGAAGAAGCCTAAAAGAGAGCTAAGTTCCACGCCTGTTCCAGGAGCAACAGCTGAAAGCACGTCTGATTCTCGTGCGCTACGCCATTCTGTGTCGCTCGAGCAAATTGAATGTGCATCTCTTTTGGCCCTCTTGTTTCGACATTCCAGTGCACCATTCCTGGCTGAGGTAGAGAGATTAGATCTCAGTGGTTCGGACAGCCTCTCGAAGAACTCTGTTTTGATCTCTATTACACCCTCGCTGTTCCAGCGAATGAAACGTTTTTTGGAGCGCTACCCCATGGATACTTCTCTTCATCATGATTACCTTCTTGCCCTGCAACCATTCCTTTCCCAAGTGGCCCTTAATTGCAAGAGGGAGGTCGATGATTTTGCTTGTTGCACTTGGGATGCATTGGTAGGATTATGGGGAACCAAGAGCAAGCAGATCAAGGAAAGCTTAATAGGTATCCTCAAGACTTTGTTTCCTTTCCTGACGGAAACTCGTGATGTGCCGAATTATGGCTGGGCAGATAGCGTTCAGAAGCTCTGGTCCCTCCTTGTCGGCGAAGCAGATAGTCGATGGGGTATTGAACCTCTCTCGATTGATTCACTTAGACTGCGAGTGAGTACCGACGAAGCCGATGAACAAGGTGTTTTTGTTGCCCAAACATTTCAGGCCGGATGGAACTTTGACTCGAGCCAGGCGCTAGCATGGGTGTTGCTGGAACTGCAGGCTGATTGTGCTGAGAAAGTAACTCATTCGTTCCCTCGCCAAGATACGTGACTAAATTTTATACACATATAGCTGTTTGAGTATTCCGAGTCTGTGCATACAGGGTCTTCCGGGCTAGATACCTCCAAAGTGAAGCGAGCCAAACAAGAGGACCCGATTTCATCACTTCTCTATTCCTTAAGAACTACGTCCTCAACCACTATCAGGGTCTACCACTTGCAAATTCTACTTTTTTTTACTGACCGACACTGGTGTCGAGTACATGGTGCCCTTCAAAACGAAGTGATCATCACTGTGCTGCAATTCGTGTCAGTAGATGAGGTACCTGTTCAGTCATGGGCATTTCTTTGCTTAGCGGCTATAGCTCATTGCGACGGTTTGCAACCGTCTTTGTTCTCTCCTCCCGATGACGCCCTTAACCGTTGTCTGCGCGGTCCATCCACATGGGATCCCGTATGGACGCATGCCATGCGTCGGGCAAACGTTCCAGTAGTTTGCCGGGCGGCATGTCACGTTGCGCATACCTTGATGGCCTGTTCAAGACATCTTCTTACTCCCCATCGTGTCCTTGCGGAAATTGAATCTCTAGCGAAAGATCTGGATCTGCAAGGGCCGAACTTTCCTTACGATGCCGTTTGTTTATTTCTTGCTCAATCCCTGAGGGTGGCTAGTCAGGACGTCAGGCTGTATCGCATGCAACTAGAGGAGAAGGTGTTAAGCTGGCTTCTTGAGAACTGGCGGATCGGTGTTTCCGCAAAAGACGTCAGCGGTCGGTCCCGTATGCCACCGCACACTATCGGCGATTTTCTTGCGCTTCTGGAGAGTATATGTGGGTGTCCACGGCGTAGCGCTCCAGTCTGTCGCATGATGCTTCCGGACTGTGATATCGTAAACGTCATGCAAGAGCATTATAAAACGAGGATCATTCGGGACTACGTGCTACATGCAAGACTTCCGGCCCCAAGTCGGCGTAGAAGTTCATTACTAGATGCAGATGCTTCACAAGAGATCCCGTCACACCTGACCAGAGTGGGTCAAGAATTTGCGCCCCCTAGAGGCCGTGAGAGAAGAGTTTCGGGGTTCCTCATCAAGAGTATGGAATCACTGATATATGAATGGGAGGTGGTGAGGGATAATAAGACACACCCTACCGCTGAAAAAGTCCGCCAGTCCCTCGATGCAGCTGTTACTGCTCTTATGTTTGAGTCTCTTCTTTCCCTGAATGGAACACACAGCAACAGACGGGTTATCCAAGCAGCTGGGAAAGTAGCTGTCCTTCTTGCTCCTTTCATAACAGATACCAAATGGACACCAGAGGAGAGACTTTTGATCTTGAAGGCTTTAGAACCTCTGGTCGTTGATGCAGATTCAGACGCCACCGATGGCAAATGGACGGCCATGATCGAACCTGGCCAGGAGTCCGGGCTCAAAGCGCATATACTTCGTAGCCTCCGGATGCATATCCCGAACCATGTAACCCATACCCGGCATCGGCGTCTAAAATTTTTCCTTTGGGAAAATGTGGATGTACGTATTTTCGTTTACCTTGATTTCATCTTCTGTAACACTATTTCGCATTGCTTTCCCCTTCAGGTTCAGAATGCGTTCGAATCGATTGCAAGGAGATTGAGGCAACTACTGAGCAGCCTCACTGATCAGTCGACTGATAGACAGGATCCCAGTGCAATGGAAAACGATGGATTTGGTCCAATCAGAATTACTCAAAGCATCACACCACAGGAAGGACATGCATCCCCATCTCTTGCGACGCGCAGTTTAGCGGAAGCATGTGTCGTCTTCCTTGCCTCCATTCCCGTCTTGCAATGCCCGACAGGGCAAACGCCACACGACAAAGAGTTTATCAAATTGGTAGCAGAGTGCCCCGAGGAAAACCTGTTGCTGCTCGGGCCCCCGCTTCTGACCGTCGTGCGTAGGAGAATTTTCACGCTTAGCCTTGATATCTTGGACAATTTACTGGTAAAATGTGCCGATCTCCTCCGGAGATACTCTCATGCCATCAACGACCAATTCCACTTCTTGGTCGTCGATTTGCTGAAGTCATCATTGCATATCTGGATAGAAAAAGAGGCTGCGACATCAATCGTTGGTGAACATGTGGAGGTTCTCTGTGGATGGATATCCAATATGATGGAGGCAGTGGAGACAAGGAAAAGGACGACTTTTTGGAGCATACGTGACTTGGTCGCTCGCTTCTTGGCAGAATACCTAACCCAGGATCCATCGCAAACTTTTTGGCCAACAGATTATCATGATCTCGAAATCAAGCGTCCACTGAACACATTGTTGGCACTTAACCTCGACCAGGACATTCGCGTCCGTTTCCGGGCTGCGGTTCTTAGCGCGAATTTATTTGCTGTTGACCCTGAGGAATTGATAAATGAGTACGAGAGCCTGGATGGGTTTTATCAACTACTTCGCAATTCGTTACCAAGGGACTTGGCACAGTACGGTTTTTTTTCTCGTATCTATCGTTAACCCAACCAGACTTTGTCAGGTATGAGTGTATGCTCACTAGGACCCTTTGTCTGGGGAACATCATGATCGCCAGCTCGTATGTAAGGCGAGGACCTTACTGGCACCTTCTGGAAGCAGCCTTCCACAGCCCGTTGTATTCTCGGCATATCCAGGTGGTGCTGCATGGGGTTTCCGAACGTCTTGGGCTATCTAGGCCTGGTGAACTGTTTGAAGCCTATGCTTCCCAGATTGCCTTGTCAATTCGACAGAATTTTCTTGACATCCTACGACTACCTCCAAGTTTACTTGGGTATGTGAACAGACGAGAGTGCGCAGAAGCAGCATTTCGCTTATTTACACCTGCAAACCTAATGGAAGCGGGGGGGGACAAAGAAGCAGTTGCACATGGCCACCAGTTATTTATTAATCACTGTTCCGCTGTCCAGAAGACTGTTGAAGATGGTCTGCAAGTCTGTATCGGAGACCTCATTGGTTTGCAGCTCGTTTCACTCGTTGACTCGACCCAAGTTAGCGACTCGACACTCATGACCCAACTGGAGGAACTCTTTCAATCAAAAGGCATCGACCTCCGGCCTCTAGGAAGTTTCACCCAATGCATAAGGCAAAATGCACCGAGCATTGCAGCATCTGTTATCCGCTGCCTTGGCGACCAGGACTTCTCGGATGATGGTGCGATCGTCGAGGCTCTGCGTGCTCATGGCCCGCGGGAAGCTGCCCGAACATTTATGTCGTTGAATAAATACCGTCGCTCGAATGATTTCAGATTCCATCCCCCTAACCTCCCCCGCTTCAGCACGAGCACCATTTTGCGGTCTCTGCACTGGTGCGTTTCTGTCGCTGTCCCAGAACATACCACTGCTATCTCGTATCATGTCCTTCATCAAGTATTCGCAGAGTTACATTCCACACCATTTGTTAACGAGCAGCTTCGCTTACTGAATGGTATCAGTCTTTTGGTTGCTGTCCTCAGCGAAAAGTTCGAAGACCCTACTCTGCTCCATACCTTCATCCAGAAGTCTTGCTTGTTGCTAGCGCAGGCGGACCTCAGTCAAGCTGCACAATCATATCTGGAATGGGGCTTCTCCATCTATCACACAGAGGTTGAATTTGATCAACGTTTTCCAGATATCCTGATCCGTGTTTGTGCTCTGTCAGACGATGGCCAATCTACTTTAGGTACTTCTGATCTTACGAACCATAGTAGCGAACTTTCGCTTTGGGTCGACGAACAAGCATTCTTGCTTTGCAAAAATCCGAGAATCAAAGCACAGGTTTTGAAAGCTCTACTGGTGTGGTCTCATAAGCCCTCATCAACCCTTCTCTCCCTCCTTGAGGATATTACTGCCGACGACTTGTCTGCTACCCTCAGCGATCATCGTATAGTCTCGAACAAGTTCCGGCTGGTGCGAAGATTGCTCGAGTCAACCGAGCAACATGCGTATAGCAAGTCGCAATTCGGTATGACCGACTTCTGGCGCCTCAAGGATTATATCCCGCCGCCGTCCTATCTGCAACGGGACGACATAAATGCGTTCGCCTCCCTCCTTGTCGCCAACACCGGCAATATTTATGGGTTTGGCAGTGAGCACCCCTTCCCCCTGACATTGCGCGCCAGGCATCGAGGAGCTCGTCACGAGGGGGAGACACAGGTTAACCCATCGCCTCACCGATCTATCCTGCAAACCCTACTGGCCATGCTCGAAGGTACCGATACCTCAGAGGTCTACATTGTTTATATAACCCTAAAATCGCTCATTTCTGCGTCGTCTGAGGAGACTCTATCTTTCCCTCATTGGTCTAGGGAGTGCCTCGTCCCACTCGAATTCTTCCAGCAGTTTCCGGTGGTACTATCTAATCGCCCCGCACGCGATATTGCTGAGCTGGATACTATTTCACATCCGCCGACCGATTTCCCTCGATGGATTTGTTCTATTTCAACGCTTTTGAGCGATATTCTGACCTCATCGGACAGGTTTTACGCCCAGCTTACTCCCCTGATCGCGAGTAACGTCCAGTTTGCAGAAGAAATTCTTCCCGTTCTCGTTCATACCTTGCTTTCGAGAGAGGTCTCGCAGCTTGGATCCCTGGCACACACGAGAAAAAACTTGTCTGTCTATTTCACTACTATGCTTGCAGTTGAGGATTCCAGCCGGTCCTGCATGCGCGCTATAGTCGATGTTATTCTTCACTTGCGTAACTTCCGCCCTGTTGGTTCCGACGACTGGTTGGCACACGACAAATGGTTGGATGTCGACTTCCGCCTCTTAGCGAGAAGTGCAGTTGGCTGTGGATCATACACCACTGCACTACTGTTTCTAGAGCTTGCATTCGAGTATGGGCAGCTCAACAAGGAAGCCCCTGATGGCATCGAGCATTTACTATTCGAGATATATGGACATATCGATGAGCCCGATGGCTTTTACGGAATCAAGACTACTGATCTCCAACATTTCTTGATCAAACGTTTCCATCACGAGCACCAATGGGACAAGGCTTTCCACTTCCATGGTGCAGCCATCGAGGCTGGGAGCCGTGACCCAATCGACGCAGATGGCCTTCTTCAGTCTTTCCACGCATTTGGATTTGACAGCCTTGCAATCGGCACTCTCCAGGGATCTCGGAAAGAATTTCGGTCAGACGAGGCTGGTTCGACTATGTCTTACCAGCTAGGATGGCGCACTGAGACCTGGGACTTACCTGAAGCCGGAGATTCTCAGGACTCTAACACCACGCTCTACCGTGCTCTTCGTTCCATTTACCGTGAAAGGGACTCACATGTAATTGATTCCACTATCAAATCTGCCCTTTCCGATGTAATGGAACGCTTGCGAGTGCTCGGAAATGAAGACATTACGGAGATCCGCGAGATAGCGCGGAATATCATGTCTCTCAATCAGCTCACACAGTGGAGAGGAGGATCTGTTCAAAAGTACCTGAGTTGCAAGTCTCCGGACATCCGATTGATGTCCCAACTTGTTGACATCGACCCTGAGTTTGAGTGAGTATTCACCGTCGAATGGCTTCACGGACTCACAGGGAAGTTTAGATTCAGCAGTCTCGAGCGAATACTAGCAACCCGCGTATCCCTGATCCGTTCTGCCAGGAGAAAGGAAGAGCGCGAACGGATCGGGAACTTGATCACACCGTTCAACAATAGTCTACTGGAACTCGAGAAACGTTGCCTTGTCCGTCTTTCCGTTGCTGCACGCGAATCGAACAAGCTTCAAGTGGCACTAAACTCCATCGTGAAGGCTCGACGTCTCGAAGGTGTGTCCAGCCATGAAGTGTCGCAGGAGTTTGCACATGTTCTTTGGCTTCATAACGAACAAAAGCTAGCTGTTCAGTTCTTGAAAGATCTTTTACTCCACCAGAACCAAGTCTCCTCATGTGAGCCTAAGCTGGTTGTTGAACGAGGTCTCTCCACGGCGCGTCTTGTGAGTCCACCACTCAGTGTCGTTTTCAAACGTTCTTTTGACTACTTTAAACGTCAGGGGTCTTGGATATCGGAAGCATGCTTAGAAAAGCCAATGGATATCAAGCACAAATACTTTGACGCGGCAACAGCGCTTGCCACGCAGGTGCAGAACCAAATCGACACTTGTGGCAATGAATGTGCCAGTGTTTTCCACAAATGCGCGCTCTTTGCTGAACACCAGTATTATATCATTGCCAAATCACCGGATGCTATGCGGTGGAAGACATACATGGATCGTAAAAGTCAAGAAATCAAACAGCGCGAAAGCCAGCTGCTTCGTACTCAACCCGGCTCAAGTGATTATCATGTCCTATTCGAGGATCAAAAAAAGGCAAAAGCGATACTAGCAGAAGATGAGGAGGCTTACAAACAACATAATGGAGCACTAGCCACATTCCTTGACCTCGCTATCGACATGTACTCTCGTTGCCTCGCCGCATCGGATGTCTTTGATGACGATGGACCTATTCGCTTTTGTTCTCTATGGTTCGCGAACTTTGAAGATCCGAGACTGCAAGATACGTTGAAGACCGCAGTCGCTCGGATACCTTCGAGAAAATTTGTTTTCCTTTCTCACCAACTTTCGGCCCGCATTTCGCAGTCTTCACAAGGCGAGTTGCCCGCCAGCCAACAAATACTTCAAGGTCTCGTCATCCGGATGTGCCAGGAACATCCCTTCCATAGCTTATATCAAGTGTACTGCATCCGACCCGAGAAATCTGGGCAGTCCTTCTCCAGAAGACTATCTAGTCGACACGAACCAACCCTGTCTCAGGCACAACTTGATCGCTCAAGTGCCGCATCCGACATCTTTGACCGACTGTTAAGCGATCCGCGATTTTCTGCTCGTGTCAAAGCAATCGAACAGGTCTGTGATGCATCTATTGAGTGGGCAAAGTACCCCGTCAAGGACAACCGAGCAGTCAAGAAAGAAAAAGTCAAGGGAACATATCAAGTTCCGGACCACCTCGTGATTCGACGGCTTCGCGATATTCAAGTACCAGTCGTCACCTCCCACCCAACCATCGACGTTACTTTGAAGTATGATCGTTGCGTGTGGATCAGCCACTACGACACCACTTTTACGACAGCAGGGGGTATCAATCTTCCCAAGATCAGCACGTGTTATGGTTCCAATGGTGAAAGATACAAGCAGCTAGTGAGTGATTAATGTGCGTCTGATTTTCCCCAAGTAAGTTGACTATGTTTTCAAGTTCAAAGGCGGGAATGATGACCTGCGTCAAGACGCTGTCATGGAACAAGTTTTCGACCTGGTCAACGTTGTTCTCGGATGTGACAGGGAGACTAAAAAACGCAACCTTAAAGTTCGTGGATACACGGTCTTGCCCTTAGCGGCTCAAGCTGGTGTTCTGGAGTTTGTTGGTAACACGGTCCCACTTCAAACGTGGTTAGGAGCAGCTCACCAAAGGCAAGTCAAAGTGAAGATGTCTACTGAATAAGCTCACATCTGTTCTTCTCAAGATATCGTCCCAACGATCCCAAGCATACCGAGATCCTCGCGGGTCTCAGACAGACACGAGAACGTCACCAGGGCAGGATAGATGCGATGGTCGCACACTTCAAGGAAGTTTGCGCCAAGACAGCGCCTGTCATGAGACATTATTTCACCGAGAAACACAAATCGCCCATCTCATGGTTTGCTATGCGACTCAATTACATACGGAGCGTTGCGACCACGTCAATCGTTGGTCATGTTCTGGGTCTAGGTGATCGTCATGTATCCAATATTCTGCTAGACAATGGTACAGGGGAGGTTGTGCACATTGACCTAGGAATTGCTTTTGACCAGGTGAGCATCTTGCACACTTCCTTCTGCGTGTTTATCTCACAGCATCCTCCACTAGGGAAAACTATTGCGGGTCCCAGAACGGGTCCCGTTCCGGATGACGCGCGACATGGTGGATGGAATGGGTTACTCGGGCACTCAAGGCGTCTTTCAGCGATGCGCAGAAGAAACCCTGCGTGTTCTGCGCGAGCGATCTGATGTCATCATGACCGTACTCGAAGTTTTCAAGCACGATCCGCTGCATTCTTGGTTGGTTCCTTTCTATTTTTTTTCCCAACTCTTGTCTAGTTTCGTTCTCTGGGGAGAGGCTCATATAACTAACCCTACCAGGACGGCGAGTGAGCTCAAGATCAAAAAAATTCAGGATAGCACGAATGAACCCGCTGGACGCGTCCCTGCCGACAATTCGCGGTTCGGCACGGCTCATGATCCCGGACTGAACGCCCCCGTCAACGAAGCAGCAGACCGTGCACTCAACTCTGTGGCTCGCAAACTGGACAAGTCCCTCAGCGTTGAGTACACGGTCAACGAGCTTATTGCGGAGGCGACGGACATTGTTAATTTGGCTACGATCTATCATGGTACGTCGAGAAGCCCAAGTGCCCGACCTGGCCCTGATTCGAAGAACACCCATTCATTAGGCTGGAGCCCCGATTATTAAAATAATAAGATCTACTTGATTGACGTGCATGATTAGATTGCTGCCAACACAAACGATTGTAACAGTCCATCGAGATCTCTCAGTTCTACGGTCTAAGTAAGAAAGAGTACATCACTTTGATTCAATTGAAGGCCAAAAGATGATTCACTCTGCGTATTTCGAGACTAGTCTATCGGAAAAGCCTAGGTAGAGACCAGCATGTAAAGGTATTACAAAGTCAAGGATATAAAAGAGAAACCCCAAAACGGGATATACGAACGTAACACTGGAGCTTTCAGGATGCTAAAACAGGCAGGCATTTCGAGTAGAAGAATGGAAACGAATGCAACGTATCAAAGTGTGCGACAGTAAATACAAAAAAAGGACGACAGAAAGCGCGGTAGATATCGTCCTTACCGGACCAATAGTCGTAAATGAGCCACGCCCACGTTACAGTGTGGGGATTGGTTACTTGGATTTCGCAATTTCACGGGCCGCTTTAATCAACGGGGACAGCGTACGAAGAGGCTCACAGAGTTTGAAAAATGGATGCTGAGTCCCGATAAGCATGATACATCCAGTAACTGGGAAAACGAACTCACTTCCAACAACTGCGATGCCGTAGGCCGCTTTTCAGCGTCGACCTCCAAAGTTTTCGCCAAGTAGTCGCTGAATACGGGTGAGAGTGCCTCTGGGTTTGCGATGGTAGGTGTGCCATTCGTTGCAATCAAATATAACGCTTTCAGTGGATTTTGATTGAGATATGGCGGTTCACCCTCGATCATCTCTGGAAACAGAATGAGGAAACTAAACGAATGGGACGGATCCGAGCTTGCCTATGGCCATGATGCCCAAACTCCATATATCTACTTTGGGACCATACTCTTTGCGAGTAACAACTTCCGGCGCCATCCAGTATGGGGTCCCGACCATAGTTGTACGCTTAGAATTGTTAGGGTCCGATATTTGGGCACAAAAGCCAAAGTCGGCTGGGCAAGTGTCAAAACCGGTGGTACCTGTACATAACCACCATGATCACGTACTCAGTTTTATGTCGCCGTTCATGCTAAGTAAAACGTTGTCACTCTTGATATCACGATGGATGACGCCATGTCTGTGCAGGTGTTCAAGACCCTGGGCGGTTTCCCTTGACACGGCTGCTATCTGCCCTTCGGTCATCAGATTAGCCGTCACGACATCGGTGAGCGATCCTCCTTCCATATACTCCATGACAACCCAGAGGTCGTTCTTGTGTAGGAACGAATCGATGTAATTGACAATGTTGGGGTGTCGAGAAGCCCGCATGACAAGAATCTCGTTAATGATCAAATCCTTCTTGGGCTGCTTATCGAGATCCATTTGCTTGATCGCCACGGACAAGTTCGTTCCGACCTGATACGCAGTATAGACACCACCGGAAGCACTGTGATGACAGATCGTCAGTGGCGGTAGGGAGAAGTGACAGAAGGCTTACCCCTGGCCAATCTTTGACAAATTCCGGTAGAGCTTTGTTGGGTCGGCATCGGTACATATTTGCTGCAACCGCCGGATGATGTCGTCTGTGTTGTCCTTGTCCTTTTTCTCCCTTCGTCGGGGTGTAGCCACCCCGGCTGTCTTGGCCAAACTGGCGGCAGCGGGGCTGGGCTGCTGGGCTTGCTGAGCTGCCCTTGGATCCTTTTCCCTAGCGGCTTGTGGGCCTTTAAGTGTGATATCAGATCGAGATGAGTGTTTAGAAGGTGCTTTTGGCGCACCGGGCTGGAGGGGTGCTTGGGTGGGGGTGGTACCAACGCTTGGGGGACGTCTTGTTCTGGTGGTGGTGTTAGCACGCCCAAGTTCTTGGGGCTTGCTGGTCCGGACGGGAGTACGCTGTGAGGCGGAGCGATCGAGGGCAGGCATTGCGGCAGTGGGTGGTGCGGGTGCGGGGCGGTAAGAGCTGGGGGAAGGTGCGGAAGGGGACGACGAAGAGGTGACAATGGGAGAGGGGATAGGCTTCTTTGGTGGTGGCGGGGCAGGGCGCTAAGAGAGAGGGGATGTGCAAGGAGATGGAGGCAAGGAGATGGACACGCACCAACGTCTGGGGGCTCAGATCGGCAAGTGTCTTTTGGGAGGAGAGGTAGGGGGTCTCCACGGCGCCCATCTTGTCCCACACGTCGCCATGGCCTTCTTGATAAAATTTGACGATGTCCATGACTGCCTGAGGGTTCTTCTCTTGCTCTGATCTGGAGATGCCGCTTTCCTGCAAGAGCTGCTGCCACTCCTTTGGGAGACCGGTGAATTCGCCGGTGGAGGAGTTGAAGCCGACATGGGTGAGATGTACGGGGTCGTAAGGGGTGCTGATCTCTGGGCGCTTTGAGGTGTTAAGGAAGTCGGTCATGAAGCCCAACATGCCCTTTTTCGATTTGGCGGCTACTGTACCGCTGCGGGATCTTGTGCCGGAGGAGAGGAGTGAAGGGGTGAGGGGGTCGATTGAGGAGACGGAGGGGAGCGGATCGTCAGTGGAAAAGGGAAGATCGAGGGGGATGGAAGTCGTAGCGGGTACGGAGAGACGCCTTGACTGTGGTGTAGAGGAGAAGAGGTCGTTGAGGGTTGCGGTGTTGGCGCGGGAAGGGCGAGGTGGGGGGGAGACCATTGGACTTGGTTGTGAGGACGACGAGGACGCAAACGGGTCCTGGTCGACACGCGTGGTGGGTGGCGCTGATGAAAGACTGTGCTTGCGTGCACGAGGTGGAGGTTTCTGGAGCGAGTTGCGCACTCTGTCCGACGGTGTCTTTGACCTGAACGATGGAGGAGGCGGCGGGGCCTGTCTCGTTGGCTGAAACGCCGCTGGATCGTGGTAGTTTGCGGCAGCGGCGGCGGTGACTGCGTTCAAGCTGGCGTCTTTGAGAAGCTCAGAATATTCCTGGATGGACTCTCGAGACGGACGATGGTACTCGATCGTAATCTTGGACTGTCGTTTCGACGGTTGGTGGTGGTGGAACGGCCTCGTCGGATTGATGGCGGACATGGCGAACAACAAGGTCGTCCAGAAAGAACCTCGTCAAAAAAAAAAATACAATACCCAGCTTGGCTACCGTCGCGAGGCGATCAAGGCCTGCTCATGTTCTATCTCTTCCGATCTCATGTCATGCAATCACCGCCTCTCAAACGACCCAGACACTCGTCACCCAAAAAACACGATGGAAAAAACCTCGGTCGTCGTCGTGGGCCCCGTCAAGGACCACCTCCATCAGACGCCGTCGGCCCGAAACCACCCAGGCTGCCAAAACGCATGACAGCCTTGCTCCTTGGCTTTTGTGGTACAGGCTTTAGCGGCATGCAAATGTGCGTACGAACTTGTCGTGTCCCGTTCACGTCCAACACCGTTATCCAGCCAGCCAAACGTCGGGACAATCGAGGGTGTCTTATTCGACGCCCTCGTCCGTGCGGGCGCCGTGTCTAGGGACAATGCCGACGATCCCACCAAGGTGCGTCACCCATCCGCTCCCGCCAGTCCATACAAAAGTGCCATTCACAGGTTGGTCTTGGACGAGCTGCTCGCACAGATGCCGGCGTCCATGCAGCAGGCAACGTCGTCTCCATGAAGTTGATCGTCCACATTCCCGGTGTCAGCGACTGGGTGTCTCGCATCAACGAAGAGCTCCCACCAGAAATACGTATATGGGGTAAAGTAGGTGTGCTGTTTCTTGATGCCGCATACGACAATAATATGTCCGCAAAAAAGGTCCGTGTTCAGAACGGATTCAACGCACGACTGTACGATCCCCCTTGTTCCCGCCCTGGATGATTACCAATGTCACCAGATCTTGTGATAGTCGCAAGTATACCTATTTCTTTCCTTCCTATCTATTAATCCCATCCAAACCGACCTCGGCTTTTGTGCGTAACCAGCATGCCGCAACCACCTCACAGGACCCGACCAGTCATACCCCACCCCATGCCTTCTGGGATCATCCGGATACTGATTCTTCCAGCCCAGAAGAAGATCTTGCTCGAAAGCGACAGTGGAGGGTCGACATGACCGTTATTGACCAGCTGCGCACAACTGCAAGAAAGTTTGAGGGCACCCACAATTTTCACAACTTCACCGTCGGCCGTGACTTTATGGATCGTAGCAATCAGCGCCACATGATTAAAATTCAAGTAAGATACTTCCCTATCATTTACCCAAATTTTATCCACCTGTCCCTGAAAGATCGCGGACCCCGTAGTGTACGGTGACACGGAATGGATCAGTGTGCTCTTTCATGGACAAAGCTTTATGCTACACCAGGTACGTCTTACCACGAATCTCCAAGATTGTGCATTTAGAACAAGTCCAGATCGTGAGTTTAACTGTGGTTGTCGCGTCCACACTCTAACTGTAGGTCAAACCAGCGCAAAATGACGTCTGCCCTGGTTCTGTCCTGTAGGACAGGGACTCCTGCCGAGATAATCGACGAAGTAGAGTCTTGTTACACTTTGGCTATGTCCGGTTTACTAATCACATCCAAGCTCTATGGCCCCCGAATAGTTCTCGTACCCAAAATGCCTGCTTTAGGGCTACTTCTCGAGTATCCCATTTTTGATTCTTACAACCAAAAGGTAGCTGCTACCAACGAACGGGAAAAGTATGACGACTCGCACGTCGACTTTCGTTCGCCGATTGACTTTGAGCAATACCGAGAGACAGTCGATGCGTTCAAGCAAAGGTTTATTTATGAGGAAATGCGTGCGACGGAGGATCAACACGGCATGTATGTACTTTTTTTTTTTTGCGGCGCTCATGAGACAGGGATGATTGACGGAGCGCACAGATTTGATGCTTGGGTCCGATATGTGGACGGTTACGAGGGAAATGATTTGTTGTACTTGAACCCGAAGGGTATCATTCCTGCAACTGCTGTCATCAAGGACGTCAAGAGAAGACCCAAGCCCTTCAAAGAGAGCAAGCGGTTTGACGTTACCAGCATAAAAGCACTCAACGATACTCTATCACTCGGAGAGAGCGAATCAGAGGAAGAAAACATGAGCAAGCCTGAGCTAGAAGACTTGGAAGGGTAGGCTTGGCACCCAGCCTCGGGGAATCACACCAAACTGGCATTTCAGCACTTGAAGTAGACTATTCGATACAAATAATACATGGTGGTCTTCAGTCATGACTGGAACTTGCGCATCGTTTGAATTTCATCTAGCAGAGTCTGGAGTCTATCTTCGTCGATCTTGACAAGACTGGCCGAGCACGCGAATAAGTATCCATCGATCTGTCCCTCTGTTTTAGTCGTTTAGACTTGCCTCGGTATAACGCTCTTGGCCTCCTCTGCGGTCGCCGGACACAAGTTGGCGATCTGAGCCGTCTCAAACTGCGTCAACCCTGGCTCACGACGCAATGTTCTATATCCGATTGTTCTTGGATCAGTCAGTATGACATCAACGGAAAAAGATACTTGCTCTCGAACGGCACTCGCTGAATCAGTCGTGCTGAACTTGGCAAACGTCTTGACGTACTCGAGTGTTTTGTTGTAGACGCTACCATTGTTATGGGTGAAGGAAATATGGGTGGTGGTTCTGAAACGTACGCAGTGTCTGGTGCATCCTTGTCCCTGTTCTCGAGCAAATACTTGACCTCAGAGATGAGCAAACAACCGGCATTGTTGAATTCTTGTGATGGGTTATGTCGGGTCCTGACACAGGTTGCACCGATGCGAATGTACGCACCTGCTCCGAGTTTCAGTGCAGACGCGTCCTCCTCCTCTGCATGTGTCCTGTGACGCAAACGCGTAGTCATGATAAAGAAATAAAAAATATTGTACAGGGACACCAAACACTTGTTTGGCAACAGCTTTAGAAATAAACAAGCGCCTCACATCGTTTTATTACATGTTTACAAACATTTTATATTATATATCTAGTCGTAAAACAGTTCGATCCTCGCGTGCTACAAGCCACAAAATTAGTTAACAGCATCGAAACGTTACCCCAGGAAACCTCAACTACCCGCGGAGGTGCTGTTGCAGTCCTCTATCAACGTGACACCACGCCTACCACAGTCCGTCAGGTAGCCAATGCTACGGGAGCAACGCCATTAGTCACGCTAACTGGGACCTCAGTCTGGCTGTCCTCCACTGAGAGTAAAGCAACCTTGTCAACCAGTATCGCATTGGCGACAACCTCCCCACGCAATCTTTCCTTGTCCTTCTCAACTCTGTCTAGGTGGCCTGAGATGCGATTTGACGCCACACCACTAGCCTTCCAGATGCCTTTGAAGCACTGATTTTCACCGTTCCCTTGCACAGACGGCCGTTCCAGTGTAACATCAGACTCGTCCAGTTTACCGGTCAAGTTAATGACTGGAGTACCTATCATAGAACTTGGATGGTTCGCAAGCGCATTTGCAGTTGTATTGTTTCCTGGCATGAGTATGGAGCGATTCAATGACGAACTGTTCCACACTCCATTGACTTGTATGCGTCTCTCTGCCGCAGCGTTTACCGAAAGCGGTGGGAAATCTGCCGACTGAAGTGGAGGCGGAATTTGCTGGGCTCGTTGCCCATTGCTGCGGGCGGGTGACATATTTCGAGAATTTGCGGAATGTTCGTGATGTCGATGGGTAGAATGCAGGGTGGGGTGGGGCTTAAGACCAACAGCCCAGTCAGGTCTTGCAGGAAGTGGGTGTTGTGATGACATCGACGTGTATGTTCTGCGCGAAGATGACGTGGAAGATGACTAAAAACCACGATCAAGTCAATTTGCCGCAGGTTACGGATAACATGAAGCTGCGAGGGACAACTCACGGCTGGAGACGACGCTTCGTCACTCGCCGGTGTTCTAGCACCAACGTTTCCGTTTATATTTCCGGGGTGTCTTCTTACCGTTGAGCTTAAACGGGGTCCAACAACTTCGCCAATTCCACCAGGTCTACCGGGGCTGCCATTTACTCCGAATCCGCCCATGCCTATCCCTGGGCCGTAACTCCACGCACTCCGCGCGGGGGGAGCACCTCTGGGTTTGGACCCCGTCACAGAAGACTGCTGACTCATGGCACCGGGGAATGAGCGGCCAGTAGCATACGGATCGTGTGGGCTGTTGTATTCAGGAGAGTATGGCGCTTGGTTCCTAACCGGAGAAGGCGATGGTTGCATGGGGTGCACAGGTGGGGACGGGTAGTACGGTGGCATCGGATAGGGACCATATGTTGGCACGGGAGGTGTGTAAGCCGAGTATTGGGAAGCAGGGGTTGATATTGGGGGACTCGTAGCAGGGAGAGGTTGGTGTTGGGGTGGATGGGTAGGTGGTGATGAGTGCCAAGGGTAGGGAAGGTAAATTCCCGGTTGCTGAGGTGGTTGCTGAGGTAGGTAAACGTCAGGCTGGTTGGAAGGACTGTTATCTGCGTTCTGCGCAGTGGCCTGAGGAAGGGGGTAAGGGTATGCCGAATAGAAATGGTAGGGAGGGATGTAGTTGGGTGCAGGCGGAATCGGTTGCGGGTATGTATACACATATGGGTTGCCGTAGGCGGCAACCTGAACTGGAGCCTGTGATAGGTCGTAAGCTACTGTGGGTGGGGAGGGTTCGTACAACGTAGGGTATTTAAAAGATGAAGGGGAAGGAGCTCGTGAGCCACGAGAACTGCTCGACCCGTTAAAGCCTGGGCCAGTCGAACGAAGACTCCGCGATGACGATCCATTGGAACGACGACCATCCTTTCTGTCTCGCACGACGGGCCCAGACCATTCGCTCTCTGTTGTCGGTGAGCTTACCGAGTCATCTATGTCGCCGATGCTGCTGGTTTCACCTGCACTGGTCACTGAACCTGACGTGAGGCTGACGGTAGAAGAACTAGCGCTGACGTCCTTTTCCTTTCCTCTTTCTTTCTCGTCAAAGTCCATGAAAATCCTAGAACGAGCCTCATTATAAGCGGCTTCTCTTTCGGCAATGGTCTTATGCTTTTTGCTGCTTCCGGTAGCATTACTTCGCCCACCAAGGCTGCCAGCCTCGGACGGCTCTGGATCGGAAAGTTCGGCATCTTCACCGGCTACAGAACCAGCTTGTGAATGGGGTTTAGCACGTTGGCGGTCGGTGGGAGATCGACGCATGATTTTAAAAGTGGGCTGTGTGGGTGACTGAGCTGGGACAAGCTCTGCAATACGGCGGGCAGGGCTGGGGAGATGAAGGATGAGTAAACTGGGGGAGGCACGGCGCGCCGAGGATTACTTACATTCTGCTCTCTGGAGTAAGTAGTACAGTGATGACTTTGGTGACCAAGTCGGTTTCTGGCGCTAGCCTGTAATAGGAGGAACATCTGTGGACGAGAAGTCTCTGATAAGAAGTGTTTGGCATTAGATCAATGCGGGGCCTGAGGGATTGAAGCATCAGCATCAAGGGCCGACGTCTATTCGCAGGGAGAAGGGAAAGGGGAGAAAAAAACCGACCTGCGATCGTAGATTAAGCTTTCCATCTGCTCTCCGAGCTTCAGGACGTATATTCTATCTTTACTTTTGAGGGCCTCGACGATCTGAGGATCGACATCTGAGAGGGGGGCTGAATTTGGGCCGCCGGTGGAGTCAGAGTCGGCCAAGGGCTCTGAATCGGAGGGAGAGGGAGAGTGGGTGCATGGGGCGTCGAGGATGACGGGGGGGAAGGAGGATGGGTGGAAGGGTGGAAGGGTCATGGAGAACGACGAGAAGAAGAGAGAGTTTGAATGCGAGGCGGGGGTACGGGCGGGAATGTCTGGCGGAGGATGTGAAGCGTCAATGTTGACGATGCATTCTACTACCAAAGGGCAAAAAGGAGGAAGAACACACACAAAGACTCGAACCCCCTCTCGTGGGAACACCGGGCAGTGCCCATCCATCCACACTAATATATTCATTCATATAGCATTCATTCATAGCTCTAGCTCTAGCTAGTAGCAAGAAAAAAAAACTATCTAGTGCTGCGACAGTCCATCCATCGACGACGGGTACATAACTCGGTAAATATTGAACCCAAGACTGTCCCCATTCGTCAGCAAACATCCGCCCTCGTATGCACGTGCCACCTACCAGAACACGAGGATACAGCTTCCGTACACTGCCAATGCCAGCGCGCTCCTCACCAACAACCGGCTCTCTCTTGGATCTCCCTTGGCAAGCTGTCCAGCGCGTCAGCCAAGCTACGTAGCGGGCAACCCTCGCTCGCACCTTCCAGAAGAAGAGTCCTGGGAGGATGAAAGATATCGTCGTCGACCCGGTGGACCCAACAAACGAGAGAACTTTCCATATCGCCAGATCAATCCAAAGAACCGCCATGCATTCTCACTCACTTACCCAACTGCAAGTCATCGGTGTTATAAGCAATGATGAAGCCAAATAAAATGATAGCTCCGGTCAGCAGTGTATGCTTCATCGCCGACATCCCTCCATCTACATGTTCATCCACGTCTTCGTCTTCGTTGTCCAATCTCTGCTTGGTAACAGCCCCTCCCTGGAAAATTTTGTCCAAGCAGTTGCGACACGGATGCACTTGCAATGGATAGGAAAATACGATAAGGACAACAATGGCGAGCTGTCCGACTGCGATGAACAGTGAGGTAGAGGGGTACATCGCTATAATGTTCGCGCCAACCTATTTCAACCAATACTCGTCAGCCAAGAGAAGCGAAAAAATACGTTGTTGATTGACATTCGAACCAAAGGTCAAGTAACCAAATACTGCAATGATCTCGTAGACAACCACAGCCCCTCCGATAGATGAACCAATGACTGTGTTGATACGCTGCTGCGAGTTCGTCTTCAGTTCATTGTAAATCGGAAATATCTGACCTGCTGTCAATATCGTGCCAAAAATGACGAAAAAAATGTATTGTCTTACATTCTGTGCGCACGTAAACGCAAACACCTGCACAGGGAATGTCGCCACGAAGTTGGGTGTGAAATGGATCAGGTGGATTTCACCCGCCTGCGGAGCACCTTTCAGCGGTTTGAAGTAGCACTTGATAACAATGACCACAAGATATACTAACGAAAACGCTCAATACCAATCAATGAAATAGTCAACAACACGGCTCACCAACAGAGAACATTGCAATGTAACTCGTGTATCTGAGACTGTCTAGCTTGCGAAGAAACGAAAGCGGTACAAGCAATAACAGAGCGAGTGTAATCCAGCTATGACCTGACAAGGCCCACGCCGGGGGATTTGTGTCCGGCGAAGTCAAATCGTGGAACAAGGATGCGACAACATTAGGCATTAATGACTTGATGATGATGAGATAACTGGCGGAGGATTAGCACAATGTATGTCTTGCAATCCTTGTTAGTATAGGCACATGCCTGACAGAAACGCCAAAGCACTTGATGGCGATGGCCGCATCAAAGAAAATGGCCGCTTGAGGGAACGTGATTTGCGCAATAGCAAAGAACGAGCTTTGCCGATGTGGGGTGGAACGTGCACAACGGGTGAGTAGGTATAGGCCGAATGCGCCAACCGCCCCAGAAAATGCGCACGTGAGTGTTCCTGGAATGATGCCGGCAGACGCCATGGCCTGGAAGATGTGGTGGCACATGAAAGGCTGAGTCAGTCATTGAATGTTCTATAGAATGAATGAACTAACCAGAGGGAATGTGACCATGCCTGAAGGAGTCATGAGTTGCCTCTACCATCAGCAGAGAGTGACCCACCACTCCCAATAATCGTGTTTGAGAGGTTACTGATAGAGCTAACAAGGCTCGCATGACCCTGTCGAGACTTTGAGAGGAGAACAGAGCCCTCGGTGGAGTCATCATTACGCTCGACGCTACGATTCCCGGCAGGAATACGCGAGACTTGCGTCACTACGGCCCCGTATGGCTGGATCATCTTGTATGATGCGGAAGCTAACGGAACACCAGGCGTCGAGTGAGAGGACTCGCTACTCCTACGTGGTTTGAGTACGAGAGGCGCAAGGGGTTGCGCGGTCTGCCTCCGGAGCTTCGAGCCACCATCTCACCCGGCTCACACGCTTCCGGCTCTATTTCCGAAATTCCGAAATGCAGTCCCGTGATCAAAAATTGCTACTACGATTGCTACTAGGCAACATAAACAACAAAAAAAATATACCCATGTCAAATGGAACGATAAGACTCAAAATACATGACGAATCAATGAAAGCATCTTACTAAAGCCAAAAGCTAATTGCACAGGGACAAAGCGGGCGACGAGTACGAGCTCAGTACCGGATCTTGCTCTCGCTGGTGCCCAGTCTTCCCGCCTGTCTCTCCCGCCGACGGGCGTTCATTCGTTGTTGTCTCAGGCTCGCCATCATCTGTTTTGCAACAGGTGATAATTCCGACGAAGACGCTGGTGAAGGTAGCTCGTGCAAGTGAGCTGAGTGGAGCGCAAAAGGGCGAACCGGCGTGACAGGTTGGGGAAGCCGAGATAGCACGTCATTTTCCTTGCCATGGGGTGTAAAACACATAAGATGTTCAGCTCCTATTGTCCTCGACTTTTTCTGAATCCCGGGCCGTAGTGCAATAGGGTGCTGCCTCAAGGAATGGATATCGTACTTCGACTCCGAGGAACTACTTGAGCAGCCTGATGCTGTTCTCAGCTTGGGAATCTGAGAGTGCGTTTCACGCGATGGAGAAACACCAAAGACACCGTCTTCAGCATTCGACTTCTCATTTAAGAGAGACTGCATAAGCACAGGTCGCTCTGTCACGGGAAGGGGCTTGTCAACAGCCCACGGAACTGGCGTTGGCCCGGTGCTATGTCGTGAGGGTATTTTGGAGTGGACATGATATCCTCGAGAGCCACGACTGTTCTGTTCAGAGTTTTGTGGCGAGACGACTAATGGGGGTGAAATTGCAGTATCTTTGGGCTGAGGCGCGAGATATGCTGCATCGGTAGGTGATGTGGATTTGTTTGTGTCAGGAGCAAGAGATAAGCGTCGGTGACTGGCAGGTGAAGTAGGCTGGGAGGTGTGGGTGTTACCGCGACGAGGAAGAGGAATTTGGGAGTGTTTGGTATCGCTAATAGAGGATTCCGCGGAAAAACGTCGGTGGTTGGGGATAGTCGTCTTCAACTGGGGAAGCTTTGAAACCGGACCATCATGTGCTCTCTTTTTATCGCCAAGGAAACCAAAAATTTGGGAGGCGCGTTGAGGTGTTATGCAGTTCCCATCCGACGAATCGAGTGCTTGCGAATGTGGATGATCGGCGGAAGCGCTTGGTTCGACGTCAAGCGAGGAGAAAGTTTGGTGATTGGTGGATGAGGTATCGCATTCAATATGAAGTGTAGTCTTGTCGTCAAAGGAATGAATGTGAGTAAAATGAGTGTCCACAGGGGTCTCAGGGCCAATGGAAGACACTGAAGAATTGGCATCGGTCTCGCTGCGGACTTCATCAATTTCTCCAGGAAAAGAGAGTAAATCTACTACTAACCCAAGGAACTTTTCTGCCCATGATATGTCACCCTCCGTGCTGTTCCTCAACGCTCGTGAAGACGGTTGTCCAAGCAGCTGTCGCAAAGTGGATCCAGTGCGACGCCTTTGAACACGACCGTCTTTGTGAGGGGACGGTGTATTTGAGAAGAGAGCAGAGTTGAGGTGGCCTTCGTCATCGTAATGGTTGAGAAGACTTGCCACGGAAGGGTCCTGACGGAGAAGCATAAGGCGGTTCTTATCTCGCGGGGTGATAGGAACACTCTTAGAGCGACGGCGAGGGTCTGTGAGCGATCGTTTTGGGGTAAAGGTCGTATCCATAGGAGGGTACGCATTTGGGAACTCGGTACGGCTGTGCACGGTTCGACTACGAATGACGACAGAATAAGTGCTGCGAGCGGAAACACTAGCGATGGTTGTAGATGATGACTTTGGACGGGGAATAACTGAATCGATTGGGTGCGCTTGAAAGCAAACATCATGATTGGCTTCGACAAGTGAATTGCAGTTTAACTTACGGAGGGGGGGTAGAGCATCAAGTCCAATCTGCGAATCTGACAAGAACCGTCCAGATGAGGAACGCAAGAGACGGCTAACTGCTGCCTCTGCATCACTGTCATCACATGGCTTGAGGTGTCCTTGAGCAGGAGGGAGGGATTCGGTGCAAGGAATTCTTGGTGACGCCTTCTTGGATTTCCTGCTACCGATGGAAAAGAATTTCTTGAATAGACCCATTGTGATTTGATAGTCGTATCTAGTCGTAAAGCCCAGATGTATGAGCACTGTGGGGCTGGACGTTAACAGACGTAACTTGATCGTAGAGCGAGAAGAAACGGGAGAGGGATGAAATGAACATCAACTAGAGCCAAATAGAAGACCAAATAACGCGTCGAGAAGGTCACGTGCATTAATATCCCCTTATCACCTACCTGATCAATGTCGCTCTCCTCGGAAGTTGTGGGCAGTACAGTGCGCGATTTCTGCATGTTAGAGCGCAACTTTTTGGCGCATTTCAAGCTGGTCTTACTGCTGACACTACTGTCAGCCTCTGCTTTGCTTGGAACACGTCTTTCTGGCCCATCCGGCGAGAAAGAGCGCCTTGGCGGAGCCAGCCTTCCTGCCGCCATCATACAGGTTCTCGCTGCACTAACAACAATTGCAGCAGCCATCTGGGAATATCACAGCGGGGTGGAAGACTTGCTAAGAGTGAGGGCATTCCTTGCAGTGACAAGGTGAAGACACCTCGTGTCAAGTGTTACACCGTCGCCTCGCCTCATTCGTTTTCGCAGAGGTCATTTCTTGATTATGGTGTTGGTAACGATGATGATAGTGGGGACAACTGTGCTGTATATAGCACGCAGTGCATCATGATGCATGACAACAGCATTCGACACCGCGTTGTAACTATGGTTGGTAGAAAATGTATAGGTAGAAGACCGAAGGTCACGTGTCATGTGTCATGGATCAATGAATGAAACCCGGAGTTCCGATCACAAGAAAATACTCAGACTCATTCATCCACTTCTCTTTCACTTCTTTCTTTCCCTCCCATTCATCTCATTCGTCATGAAAATTAGCAAGAAAATAGAGCAGTCTACCAAGGAGGGGAAGATCTGGTGGTCTTTCGAATACTTTCCTCCGAGAACAGCTCAGGTCCTAACTAGTTCCCTCGTCCTCCAATCCTACCGTTCTTCCTCACACTCAACTCTTTCTAGGGTCTTCAAAACCTGCTTGATCGTATAGAGCGTATGCGCGCACTCGGCCCAGAGTTTATTGATATTACTTGGTGAGCCTTAATTCCTCTGCATCCTGCGTCCCCGCTGACCTCCCTGCAGGAATGCTGGTGGTCGGACGTCTGATCTCACATCAGAAATGGTGAAGACATGTCAAGGCTTACTTGGGATTGAGACTTGCATGCATTTGACATGTACTAATATGCCACGCGAGAAGGTTGACGTTGCTCTCCGAGTAAGCAATCTAACACCCACTTACCCTCCCTCCGAAATTCAAAGCAATGTGTAGGAAGCAAAACAGCACGGGTGTCGCAATGTGCTTGCCCTCCGTGGAGACCCCCCCGCGGGCAAGGACGAGTGGGAAGCCGTCGAAGGTGGCTTCGTCCATGGGATCGATCTCGTCAGGCACATCCACAAGGAATACGGCGACTACTTCGACATAGCTGTCCCTGGCTTTCCTCAGAATCAACTTCTTCCGCCAGAAGAACGCGAGCTAGAGATGACGTATCTCAAGGAAAAGATTGAAGAGGGCGTTGATTTCATTTTCACGCAGATGTTCTATGATGTGGATATCTTTATCGACTGGGTCAAAGCTGTCCGAGCAGCGGGCATAACTATCCCTATTGTTCCCGGCATTGCTCCCATCCAAACCTGGAATGGATTCTTAAAGGCGACAAAACTCGCAAAGACCCAAATCCCTCAGTTCTTTATGAATGCGTTGGAGCCCCACAAGAACAACGACGAAAAAGTTCGCGAGATAGGCACCAAGCTGGTAGCTGATATGTGCCGCAAGATCCTTGGTGCCAACCTCGATATCAAAGGCCTTCACTTTTACACCATGAATTTGGAGAAGGGCACTAAGATGCTACTTGAGGAACTCAACTTGGTTCCACGAATTGAGACCATCAAGCCCTTGCCATGGAGACAGGTATGTGTTAATTTCATTCCCCACTGATTCTCACTCAACCTTTTCAGTCTCTCACACCAAATCGTCGACAAGAGAGCATCCGCCCGATATTCTGGGCCAACCGGACAAAGTCTTATTTGTCACGTACGGAGAATTGGGACGAGTTTCCGAATGGACGTTTTGGTGATTCTAGGAGTCCCGCTTACGGCGAACTGGATGGTTATGGTATCTCGCTGAAACAGACGGTCCGTGTGCCATTAGGTCTCTGATTTTAGATTCACTGAGTTCTCTTTGTTGCCACAGAAGGAGGAAGCTCTGAAACTCTGGGGCCAGCCCATTTCTTTTTCTGATGTGGCTGAGCTCTTTGCACGATTCTGCGAGAAGCAGCTTCCAGCGCTTCCTTGGTCTGATCAGCCAGTTTCATCAGAGACCACTGTCATCGCATCGGACCTAGCAAAGATGAACCGGCTCGGTTTTTTGACCATCAACTCGCAACCAGCTGTCAATGGTGCAAGGAGTGATGATCCACAGTTTGGCTGGGGTCCAAGCAACGGATATGTCTACCAAAAGGTCAGTAGACTCCTGTTCTTTCTGCGCTAATAGGAAGGATTTAATATCGAGTATAGGCATACCTAGAGTTCTTCGTCAATGGTGATTTGTTAGAGTTGCTGATATCCCAAATCGAGCTCGACGCCAACATCACATACTACGTTATTAACAAGCAAGGCGACTTACGAACGAACACTCACTCGGATGGCCCGAATGCCGTTACATGGGGTGTTTTCCCCAACAAAGAGATTATCCAGCCCACTATCGTCGAAGCTATAAGCTTCATGGCATGGAAGGCAGGTTTTAATATTTGTGTTTGAGATAAAATAATCTGATGCTTCCATGTTGCACTCTTAGGACGAGGCCTATGAATTGGGTTACAAATGGGCTCACATATACGATGCTGGTTCACCGTCACGCAAGCTTATCGTGGACACCATGAATGATTCTTACCTCGTGAATGTGGTTCATAACGACTTTAAGGACGCGGATGCTATATTTGAACCCTTCTTCAAAGCTGGCGAACGATACGCGGCATCACACCCACAACAAAATCACGTAGCAAAAGTGAACGGTTTAGTCAACTAAGGATTCTTGGAGCCATCCACTTTTTTGTCGCATTTAGCGAACTTTTTGATATTTTGATCCAACTCACCGCATTCATTTCATTATATCACGGGTTCAACCCCCGTAAGTCATCACACTGTATATCTTACGACGATATCACTTTGCATGTACGCTCCTCATGCATCAACTGCTGCCTTGTATCACCGACCTCCGCATCAACTGCATATGCTTTTGTACGTTCTTCAATATACTTTCCATAGGACGACGGAGTTATGTATCCCACAAGCTCTACAGAGCAGTTAATAGTAGAATGAATGAAAGTTTTTGACGAGGTTTACAATTATTCGTTACACAAGTCTAGAGTAAATCAGAGAAGAAAAAGTCGGTGTTAGAAGGAGGGGGACCAGCCACCAATCCACTGGGTATATCAACTTTTTCGCCAGTGAGATCTGCCATAGATATCTACTGAATTTCGCGAGTATCAACAAAACAGGGAGTAAACACATACCGAGAAGCTTGATCTTCAGCCCAATTTCGGTAAGCGCTTTGATATAACCAGCCGTCTCGTCAGAAGTGACATGTCCGCTATCTCTTCGGAGCATGTTTAGGCCATCCGTCCAATCTGCCCACGTCGATTGATCAGTGGCAATCTGGTCCGCTAATGACCCTTCGCTCGTGGTCAACAACGAAAAGGAAAGTGACGATGGAGCCAGGGACGTAGGCAGGTCAACATGGTTGTGCACAGCCGTGGAAGGTGGAAAACATGTACCGGTCGCAATCTGGCTGATTGCGGTAATCTCGATGCGATCTGGAAGATCCTCCAGTCCATTTCTAACTTCGAACTTGGTAGAGCTATCTACGTAGTGCAAGTACTTGCAGCCGTTATCCTGGGAGCATCTCCGTGAACCAAATACGTGAGAAATAAATAATCCCTACCAGGCGCATAAATCTCCATGGCGCATTGGGCCGTTTCAAGGTCCCTATCTGGGCTGAAGGAACACCGTTGATGAACCAGGCACCTTGCAACAGGCACTGTAATCGCTGTTGGCGAACAAACTCCGCTGATTCCCTCACGAGCTTCTCCTTGAGATTCCTGTTTAAATAACATGAACACAATGTGCGCTTACAGGGTCACGTACGTACCGAACCGGAACCTTGCTCAGCAAGTCATCCTCAGCTTCTAGCTCTTGCATCTGACGATCGCGGATTGCGCGATACTCGCATTCCAAGAACTCCTGTTCGAGTGTGTGCCATGGTTTTACGTTTTCTCGCTGCAACGCCACCTTGACCCTTTTCAACGACGGGAATCGGTCAATGCATGCACCAAATCGTGAGACACCAGACCTACTGGCTTCGAGTCAGTGCGATAATTCGACCAAAATCATCACTAGCAGATCCACTTTCGCTCCACATGCGTAAAAAGAAGTGCATTGCCAACGTATGGACTTTGTAGAAATTGAGAAAGAACGGTTGGAAGGCGGTAGGCGCTGAAACTAGAGAACTTGTTGAATTTCTGAAGTCATCAAGCAGGAAAATTACACACAGGCTGGCGCAAAGATGGCCCAATACTCAGAAAGTAGCTCTACAATTTCGTTTGACGCCCTGGCTATTGGGCAACGGCGTTCCTCGGGTCGGCCTAGTTGTTCTAGAACAACCTAGCGTCGGAAATGAGTAAAATGCCCCGAACATGTCCATCAAGCACAATACTTTGGAAAAGAACTCCGGGTCGTTCTGGACGAAGTTGAACAGACAATCCAAACCAAGAAGGCCGACCTCCTGAAACTCCTCAATGATGTTTTCACTACCGAATCCAATTCTCCTCCATTTGACAACTTGTCCGTCTGGGACGGTCTCGTCAGGAAGTTTGCTGCTTTCCCAGATGTACTGAAGCAGGGAATCATGCAAATGCTCTGCCTGGGGCTCTACCAACGTTGTCTTCTTCCGATAGGTTACGCGGATTATGTTTGCTTGGAAATCCAGAATGCAGGATGTTAAATCATCCGTGACATGAGATGACATGAGGCGCTGTTTGCGAGTTTCAGTATGGTAGAGCAAAATTGTGCAGATTTGACCCACGATGACAGCCTTTCGGACATTCAGCTGTTCGAGCTCAGAAATAAATACATCCCATCTGGCATCATTCACATGAGACAGAAGTGAGTTTATCAGCATCAAACTGGAAAGATGGTGAGTAATAGATCTATGACGACAAAATGGTACATGCCTATTCAACGCCATGGCAGTATCAGCACTTCCTAAACGATTTATGACAGTCTCTAAAGACCCTTTCCCCCTCTGCATCTGGTCAAACACACATTGGAACCCAAACCTATAGACCGAATCTGGTGGTAGCTGCGGTGGGCCCCTACTTGAGCTAGCCGCGACGGGACCAGGGGCATTCATGGGGTCGGCTTCCACAAGCTTCTTCAGGATTGCTGTTGCCGGTCGACAGACATTGATCGGAGAGTGAGATGACGCGAGTATCTGCACTATCTTGAAGATGAAGTCGTCACTGAGCGTGGACCAGCCATAGTCCAGATCCATCAGATTCTGCACTGCTGTAAGTGCATACTTGTTGGAGAAAAGGTTGAGGACAGGTACTAATGAAAGTAGACTAGGGAGACATACGGCAAGGGTGTTCCCGTGCTCAGTATAAACTACCTGGACGAGGATTTGGAGACCATCACGGTTGAGAAACTCCCGCGCGAACTTTTCCTCCTAAAGACACTTTGGATTGAGTTGGTAGATTGAGAAGATGGACGACACACTTTGATAAATTTCTGCAACGAGAAGAGTGACATTTTGAGAGACTTTTCGTCTCGGAAGGTGAGTTTTTGGACAATCTCTGCGGCCTCGATATGAGAGGCGTTGACCAACCTAGAGTGTACAAAGTTAGCGGTGAAGCAAACAGACAAAAGAAGGACGGACTTCAAATGAGCCTTGTTCTTGATCTTCCTCCTGAGGTTGTCATTTGTAACTAGTTCATCGGTGTCACGATCCCTCAACGCGAAGTGAGACGCAGGACCGGTAACCTTGAGGTTGACGCAGAGCTGACGGACGACGTCTTCGACGGAAAGTGTGGGGTCGATGCGAGCGCGAACAGTGACACCCTCTCTAGTCGTGACATTATTAGTCGGGACAAGACCCCCAGAGGGCTTCGGTAGAGATCCGTTGGTGGTAGAGGGCGCAAGTGTAGTGCGTGAAGCACCCGAGTTGTTGCTAGAGGACATGGGAATAGGCTAGTTTGAATATTCTGAAAGCTGTTGGTCAGGAATCGAACAAGACGACGATGACAATGGACATCAGCAAGTACGAAAATCGTCTTTGGCAAGGACTGAAACCCGCAGATCCGACTGACGTGCAAATCCAAGAAACTCATCATCCATCCGGGAAATGAAAGCGGGCTCACCGACACGGCAAACGAGTGTTTGTGAACGAGCGGACGCAGAGGCTCGGAGCCAGCGGCGGCTGACTTGTTGTCGGCTGACCACCATCATCATGTACAGTGCTACTACCTCTCCATCTTGTTCTGCCCTACGATGGACCGCAAGGTATCAGACGATCCACCCCTCAAAGACATCCAGATCGCCCACACTCCTCCTTCTCCGGTACCCCCCGCGACTGCGGCCCTGCCCCGGTATCCAATACAAGCTCATCCTTCATCACACGCATGCGTACCAGTCTCTGACACTTGCGCCGCGCCGCGCTTTGTATCGCATTCCTTTGTGCAGGCCGAACCCACCATTATATCAACCTTCAACAACCGGGACGACCTGCTATGCCTCCATGGCATTCCAGCGTCATCTCTGCCTAGGGAGCGACCTCATCAACATTGCCGGATGCCCCTTGCTCTCGTTCCTGCCGAAACGAACCCAGAATCTGTGTCTGCTCGCGTCATTGCGAACACCCAAGACAATGGGTCCATGAACGATCTGTGCAGCCCTTTGACTTTGACTGGGGAAGACGGCTTTCCGGAGGACATGCAAGACATGCTCCAGCAGTTGGACAACCTAGCAAGTTGGGTCAAGGCAACTTCATTGTCTACCGATCGCCCTTCCCTCCCTGGGCACCCAGAGACTGATGCTGATGGGTGTAACATTTCTCATCTGGGCGAAGCAAGACTTCCAAGCAAAGGAAAGGACCGCTTGCCATCGACTAGCATGCACCCCGATTTTGCTGTATGCTTCCCCTTCCAATCTCTCGCCAATCCCCTACACTAAACCCTTAGGAATCTTCGAAGAGTACCGTGCCCGGTGGCCCAACAAAGATGACTGGCTGCCACTCAGAAGTATTCATATACATCCCCAATGTATGTGTACCCTTCGGTTTTGATTCAACTTTGATTTCCTCTGGTGTAGCGTAATACCCCTGAATTCCTTGTGGGTAGTTCCAGTTCTCCTATCGTGTACCCGGTCTGTGGCTACTCTAGTCATCCTCCGCGCCATTCTCCCCGCTCGCTAAATCAAATAAATGACGTCTCCAGACAGAGTTTTTTAGTCCGTAGCTCTGTTCCATGCCCCTCTTCGACTCCACCGCTCCTTTCTCCTCCTGCTGGAAGAATTTCATTCAGGACAATGTTTCGGCGTTCAAGATGCGATCCTATCGTAGTGTCTCGTCCGGAAATCCTCCTAGGGCATGTCCCTGTCGAAAGGACACTACGTCAGGGGAAGAAAATACGTCTGCCATGGTTAAGGATTTGATATCTCGCCTTAGGAACCGTTGATGATCTTTCTGTATGTCATACATGTATCCGGATCGCCTCCCCTTTTTGACATGAACTCGTATCATAAGTGGCATTAACCCTGAAGTGTTTGATCTCTCGGCCATGTAGCATGTGTCATGATTAGCTTTCTCGACACGCATCTAGCCAAGCCAGACTGGTCAGCCTCTCCCAATATGTCAGCCACCATTGCAACTATCTTTTGCCTGTTTGCCTCTCGTTATTCGACTCTCCTTTTTGTAGCCAGGCATTCCCCTGAATTGTCATGCCTTCTTGCCTGTCGGTTCCAACTATACGCGTCGATTTCCTGGATCGTTTTCCGTGCAGCCTTCCTTCGTCAAGTACCCTTGACATCAGAGACATCTTGAAGCGGGAAAAGCTATGGCCTAACTTGTTGGCTGAGGATTTTTTATGCGATAATGTTGATGTCACTCCGTACTTGGAGGATGTCGGCTTACAGGACATCCCGTACTTTCCCGTGGGACGCCGACCACCGCTTTTCGTTCTGCAGGCTCATCGTACACGACTTCCCTTCCTCATCCGCCAAGACGCTTTTGAGTGGGGTGATTTCTGTATAGATAAAGACGACAGTTTCCCACTCCTAACGGCCCCGACCATACCTCGGATGCAAATGGTGATCAAGGAACAATTATATCTGCAGAAATGGGTTGTAAGTTCCGTGACGATGATTTCTTTGGGACATGTTTGCTGAGATTTGTAGGACACTCTTACTTCAGATAACCCTCCGAAGCACATACCATGGTTCTGCGAGAAACCCAGTACAGAAAGGAGATGGATTCCAGAAGGCTCCATATTCCCGACGGACGTAACATACCATCCTGAACAGTATACCAACAGCCTCCCTTTCGCAGATCGTGCGCCTGTTTCGAGCAAACTCTCACTCCCGGAAGTGTCTGCCCCATTTTGCGCGTCCGCACAACCGGACATATCCGAATCCCACGTTCCTATCAAATCCAGGGGCGTTGATCCTCGCATGTTCTGCAGAGAATCAAAGTTCTCAAGTACCATGCAGAGTGTCGTGAAAACCTCAGAAGCACGCCCACCGCCAACTCTCCCTTCGTCTGACCTACCGATTGGGACGGCAATAACTCAATCGGACGCATCGTTAGCTGCTCGCCGTGGAAAATCAGTAGGTAATCTGGTATTGAAAGGGAGTATTATCGAGCAGCTGGAGTACCCAGATATCCCGACGGCCTTTCGAGGATCTCCGAGTGTTTGGTCGCCTCAGTTCGATATTTCCGAAGTTCCATGTTTTACAGATCATCAGACCATGCTTTTGGACCTCAAGCTAAAGGGTGCTGCATTTGGAAGTGGCGTATTAACCCACACGGTAGAGAGCCCGGATCCGTATCCAGAGACGACCCGTTCCGCATTGAACGACGATGAACGCGCATTCACTCGGGGGCTCGGTACCGCTGACAATATATCTGGATCAGTCGACAATGAAATCCTCAAGGAAAGCTTTGCAAATGTGAATAATTCCCCATATGATTCTTCACTAGCGAAAGGCCCCAGCTCTACCACGTGTGCTGGACTTGATTCTCGCTTTCGTTCGACGCCCACGTCACAATCGCCCGTCAAACGAGCTAGGGGCCCTCCAGGAACCTCGTTACCGCCGCGTCCCGCTCTCATCCATCCATCCACCCCCCCGCATATAAGAGGTATCCTGAAGAAAACGAAGTGTGTGCGTTTCGAGGATGTGATCGCCAACGAAGCCGACGAGCTTTCTGCCATTTCATCCTTTCATACTTCATCAGAACGTCCTTTGTCACAGCATTTAGCCATTTTCACAGGGAGACCATGCACACCGATCCCCACCACAACCAAACCATCAGGTGACTCAACCAGAGAACCGCTAACGCTTAGGAATGCAGAAGAGAAGAAACCTGTCCCCAGACTTCAAGTACCCCAAAAGCGGAACAAAGCGAACGGGAAACCTGAACCAACACGCCCTAATGGTAGTAACCTACTGGAAGTGTCCAGATCAATTACGACAGCAGCCCCGATTGAACGCCCCTGTCGAATAGCGCATGTCAAAAATGATCCAACGGCAGCTCATCAGGCTCAAGCGAAACGGAAGGGATTGTCCATCATTGAGAATGATGTACGAAGAGGGATTGAAGGTACCACTAAAAGTCGACTTTCTGCTCCGCTACGGAATATCTTCCGACTCAGATAGACTTCACACATTCATTTGGCATTATTGCGCTCATTTGTTGTCTTGTTTCGCCAAACTGGGAATTTTTAGGGTCAATATGAACAATGAAAGTCGAAAAATATCGGCCTGGTGGTCTAGTAGTATGATTCCTTGTTAGGGTTTCCTGAATCGAGGAGGTCCCGGGTTCAATTCCCGGCCAGGCCCAAAATTTTTCGGTCATTCTGGTGGTGACATCGTCGACATTACTACCTTGTTACACGCACAAAGGGGACACGAATGGGATAGCGACAACTCAGTACACGAAAGAATAGCCCGCTTTCTCCATGTTCTCGAGATGTAATGCCCATCGTCCATTGTGCCACGTCGCAACGTCCTCCTTCCAGATGCCGTCCGTGACCTTGATCCAAATGAGCAAGGCAGCGAGGAGAGCATCCGCATACGAGACAGCATCTCCGAGCACAAATTTTCCATCACTCTTCGCCAACCACCCATCGATTGCACTAAATGCTTCCTTGCCCCTTGCTACATCATCATCGCGTTTCAAACCCACTGGTGAGAACTCTTCTATTTTTCGACCAATCCTGGCCTCCCTCGAGGTTCTAAAGTATTGCTCGCTGCAAGGGTTGAGGATACCATGGGAGATAGCAAGTTGTGCTAGCGTGATGGGACCCACAGCGGTGAAAAGAGCGCTCTCAAACGCAGCAATCAGCGGCTTGGTGCAATAGGGAAAGAGAGTGATGCCATTAGGATAAGCTTCGTCGAGATACTCGGCGATGAGGAAGGAGTCGGAGACGACCTTCCCTGTGTTGGGATCGTTGATGATGGGAACGGTGTACGCTGGGGTGCCGTCGTGCCGGGTTCCTGTGGGAGACGCGCCAATCTTCTGGGCGAGGGCTGCGATGTCTGGGTACTCCACCCACTCGGTTTTGTGGGGGAGGCCCTTGATGTTCAGTGCATATCTGTAGCCGTAGGGTTCTTTAGGTCCACGACCATTTTCTAGAAAAAAAGGGGATCTTGCCTCGTCTTCCATGTATTGGGAGACCAAGCATTGATATCACGTTTGCTAGGGATATCGTACAAGATGATCGGGGATACCATGATAGATGACTCTGAAGGGAGGCAAACTCCTGGGTATTACGTGGCTCAGGGACCTCGAGTGAATCACGATCTACAGTGTCCGTACATATCACCGTACTAGCGGCGGCGTATGCGACGTTCCCACGATGTTTCCGAAGGAAAGATAGCAATATGATAGTAGCAATGAATTCTCTGCTAGCGAACATGCAGCAGAAAGTCCGATCGTACATACGAATGTAGTCTTTGCAATCTTGTCTTTACCCTAAACCTTCCCAGGTTTCTGGCTATCATGACTAATGTTGATATGAAAATAGACCCACTACAGCGCCAGAAACCATCATGCTATACCTATACCGGCTATAGAAACAAACGGAGAAAAATATCCCCTTTATAGGCCTCTATGTCCACGAGGCCACCTGCTAGTAGCCCCCCTGCCGGCGAACCCTATACGGAATATTGACGGTCTTGAAAAAGCTGGCGCGCTAGTGGAAGGAGACGGTCCAGCGCCAGCAGGGAATCCGCCTGGGATCGGGGGTACATCTTCCTCATCATCTGATTCGTCCGGCTTCTTGAATATTTTTTATTGTTAGAATGATATTGTTCATCCTCAGAAAACTCTCGTACCTCTAGATCGATCACTAGCGCCCCCATGTGCCATCCGGCGGCGGTAGCTGCAAAGCAGAACCTCTTTCTGGGCCCTCGTTCTTCGTGGTCAAACCTGACTTCAGCTGGCTCGGCCACAGCGGGGGGGTAGGGACCTCTCCGTTCCACAGCAAGCTGTCGCTGTTGCTCCGTCCGGTAGCCTCCTGGCTGACCAGGCTGAATTTTTGTGGGATCACCGAGGCCGAGCGCCCCGCGGGAGTACTCCCCCCAGGTCAGGAGCTTTCCTGTGGATGTCAGAGCACCAAAATGATAGTCGCCGAGGACAACGGATATGACATCTCTATTCTGCAGAGCTGGCATGACGCGAGGTTCAGTCCCTGGACCGGTTTCATGAGTCCCCATAAGCACAACAGAAGAGGAACCAGTAGAATAAGCCACGAAAGTCTCGAATTGGGCAGAAATCTACTGGTTGTCAGTTCGATTCAACGGTGACTTTCCCTTGGCTTACATGGGTGATCCGTATATCATTTAGCGACGACAAATCTGGAGAAGCAGACGTGATGTGTTGCTTGATTTTTTCTGACTCAGAAAACTGAGGAAGCTAAGGAATACAGATCGGCATCAAAAAGTGGAGGTCGTCTAGGGTCGACGCACATATATCCAACCCTCTAGCCTCGCTGTATCAGGCGTCTGAGCCAATATCTTGACAACATGACCATGGTTCGTCAAGCCAATGAGATGGCAGTTTAAGGCAGCGATCTTGACGAGGAAGGCACCCACGTCCTCGGTCGAGGAGTTATCTAGCTTGGGAAGCTGAGGCAATTCAGGGAGTCTGCAAGGGTCATGAGCCAGTTCCCAGTGGGCACATTGGATTACTCCGTCCTCAGTTGCATGGGCCCATAACCCTTCCTCGTCCATGGCGGCGTCGCGCGCATCAACAAGTCGCTTCATATCGCCATCCAGAGGCCACCAAACAAAAACATCCCCAGACTTAGTGAGAACGGAAGAGAAGTTCCACCCAGACTCTACGAGTACTGGAGTAGAGTGCGGCGTAGTGCCATCCAAGAGTGGTGTGAGTAGCCGGAAGGGACGACCGAAGCTCAAGAAATTCCAGACGTCCAATCTGTCGTCAAGGCCAGTAGCGTGAAGCCTTCCGCAGCTGTCAAAAGGCCGTGTGGGAAGAATAAAAGGTGTGAATGCGCGGCCACTTGCCTAATGGCACGCATTGCGGTTGGTAAATTAAGTTTCATTGGGGTAGGAGCGGTCTTTCCTGAGGCAGAAAAACCATCCCCACGCTGTGCACTAAACAACCCATTCAAGGTACCTCCAGGTCGAAGGCACATTAATAGGCGCCAGACTTGAGGGCGAGAAACGGAGCTTACCCCATCCATACAAATTTCCCTTCGAATCGAGGGCGAAAAAGGACCTAAAAGGCATCTGAGAAATATTTCCTCCAAATAATATCAGAGGGCACACATTCCGGCTGCGGTGATGTGCACGATGTGAGCACCGCTATCCATGCGAAGTTGGACCGGAAAGGGTACATCTCGGATAAGAGATACGGGGAACTCCTGCCTTCCCAACCTCCCCTTTGAGGATTCCCTAGACGGGGATGAAAGGGTGAACAGGTGGATAAACAACAACGAACTGGAGCAACCCTACCCCCACACATAAGTGCGTGGATGACTCAAGCCTCGATAAATGAATTTCCAGCCTGTGGAACGGGCCGTTGTTTCATCCGAGAAGTTGAAATCCTGCTGAAGTTTTCTCTTCCAAAACGTGTCGTCGCTGCAGAGTGTCGCAAAGAAGCGGTTAGTACGTCCGAGGCGCAGCAGGTCAGGAACTGGAAGATATGGTAACAAATTGTCTAGCAACACTTCCACTGGGATGTCTTGAAGCCTAAACATGATTCGAAGACGACGTTGGACGAGACACAAGCTTGAATGGATGGCACGACTGCGTCTTCACCGAGACCAAATCAGCTGAATTGGGATCATTATCAGCACAGCCACATTACCTTGGAACGCCTGAGAGAACAATCACAATCACTGCGGTACGCCATCCAAGCTAAGGTCCAGGAAACAAACAATGGTTACAGGCTCGTTAAGAAATATATACTTGCTAGCCTTGGTCAAGCACTCTTCACATACTAGTCTTCATGCAGAACACACAACTACTTTGCGTAAATACCCCAACACCCACGCCACCATATGCATTCCTCCCCGCCCCCCCTGGGCTTCTGATCGTCGCGACTTCAAGTGTCCCGAGTCTCCTTTTAGCAAAGCCTGACAGAAGGCCTCCTGGACGGAATAAGCGTCGCCTCTGAGAGAGACCAGCCGTCTAGTTTTGCCATAATTCTTCAAACCCGCCAGGAGACGTACGAATTTGGAGACTCCGGTGAGTTCGAACTTAAATCATCACATCAACAATTGAGTTCCTTGTCACCCCGTGACTTGGAGACGGCATACTGGTGAGTTCGAACTCAGTTATCTATTTCGGTTGCGCCGGGGGTCTCTCATCCACAAGCACACGTGTAAGCGGTGCGTGGACCTCATGGTGTGGCAAGCTCAAAAATGGAGTCGAGGTATTGTCTTGCAAGGCTCCCACGGTGGACAGAGACCGGAACAAGGAAGTCGAGAAGCTTATTATTTATATTATTTATGACGTCCTCCCCGCCAGCCAATGGCGAAGAACCTTCGAAACGCCACAAAGCACAGCTCAAATGGCGGATCGCTCTCTTGGGAAGTACACAGCGCAACGCGATCCAATCGCACCCCACGCACACCGTGGGTATGCGATAACAGCTTCTACCTGTCTGGAAGTGGATAAGTTACAAATATGCGGAAAAGCCTGCCAGTGCCGTAAGATAATGGATCTTACAGCGATGGATCAGTCGGCTCATCATTCGCAGATGGTTCAAGAGTCCGTAGCAATTAGTCACAGTTTCGGTAACTTCGCCTGGCTACTGTCATAATGGTCGAGAATGGTGCCACAATGACTCTTCGAGCTCGAAAAGGGTACTCAGTCATGTGAAACCGCTGCGCTTCGCAAAATTATTCCATTGGAACTCGGAAGGCGTACGTGTACGGTAGAATGATGAGCAACTGGCCACGGATTGAGAATGCGAATCCGCGGAAGCAATGAAATGTGGTCAACATTTTTCTGTAGGAACAGAGATGCCGACCCGAGTTAAGTGTAGCCGGTTGCTTTCGAGGTAAGATCAATTGATTTTCCCAGGGCAATGATGAACTTGAGTTGCCCATGCCTTGGTATCACGTATAATGTTGGTCTCAACCAAGACGATACCTTGTTGGGTATACCTATGGTACGGTTAATGTCCGGCATGGTGGCTAGGGTCCTCACAGCAGCCGCAAGCTCATCATGGTACACCAGGAAGGGTCATCGATTCATGTCAACTACTATATTGTGATCGGTGTCAGTGCGACCCCGCCTATCTCATCCAGTCATTAGCATGCTCCCTCGCCGATACTAACACAAAGCGAGCTGATCGTTCACCCTGTAGAAGACCCGCGGTGAGTGGAGACTGAGATTCGTTTAGCCCTAAACTGGCATTCGATGCGGCCTACGCTTATCACCAGCTCGATCCATGGAAAGTGTTTGAGCCGACTCACGTTACCGCGTAAGCTGATTATCGCTCAAGCACCCAAGTTCTCAGCGATTTCGTGACACGCGTAATTTCGCGCCGGTCCTACTTTATGACCGACCTACCATACGTAAGCGAGGAACGAGCCCATACCTGATTCGAGTACTGGCTCTGCGCCCACTACTCTCACGGGTCCCGTGCAGTTATCAGGAAGCCGCCCTAATCGATGCTGCGGCAACTCGAAGGAAATGAACACCACATACTCATTGAGGCCCTCAAAATCCATCAGATGCTATGGTACATGTTGAATTGATTCAACTTGACACGAATCTTATCCATATCCACATGTAAATCGTAGAACAACACAGTCAAAAAATCTACCTTACAATCATTAGCAGTGACGTGCCACGACGTTTGGAATCTGAGATGAGCATAAGGGTAATAGAATATATCCACGTAAAAAGGTAAGGCCACCTGTCGTGTCTGTAGCGTAACGAGCGTGGAGTGAGAGGGTGCGATGCGTTGGCGAATAATAATCGTGTGCGAGTAAATATGAAACAAAATTTTGTCCTTTTTTCAGACACAGTGGAGGTTCGTGACGAAGCGCTGGTATGCCGGTTCATGGTATCATTGCAACGGGCAATCATGATGTGGGCCAGTTGTGACTGATCCGAGGTCTCCCTCTATCGGCGTGCCTCTCGGGGCTTCCGTGACCAGACCTCGAGCGACTGTTACTGCGATGAATGTTGTAGGAATTGTATGTGTCAATATCTGGGTTTCCACACATCGAGGGTGAGTCGTAGTCTGGTAGTGGCGTCAAGAGCGTGCTATTCGCCGGTAGGCGATTGATTGGAATACCGGAGGTATTTGCACCATGTGCGTGAGGATGTGGGTATGCTATCCCGCTCTGCTGGGGGTAGGGGGAGACAAATGGGTCATATCGTGATGGTCTGTGTCGTGAGTCATAAAGATCATCCAAAGGACCAATGGGCTGGATTGGTCGTTCGGGGTGGTGGGCATAATCGAGTGGTGGGCGGATATTGTGTGACTGATAGTCGCCATCCGAGGCGGAGTGGCGGGAGGGATGATGCTGTGGGAGGTGTGGGTGCTGGTGGGGTCCATGTCGCACCGCATCAAGTGCCTTGGCTTCTGCCTCTTCCTTTTTTGCTTTCCGCCATTGTTTACGAAGCTCTTTGAATTCTGAAGGTGGTAAGTATCTCAGTATGATGTAGGATGGCAGGGGATACTGAGAAGGGCTCACCGTTAGGACTGCGCTTTGGCCCATGCTTTTGCATCGTGATATGAGCATTAAGGTGGTTCAGGGTACCGTATGCTTTGGTACAACCTTCCCAGGAGCAGTGGTACAAGCGTTCGATTTCATCGTAGCGGCGACGTGGCCGCTTTTTGACACCATTTCCTGGTAGCGGAACAAAGGAATATTGTCTGGCATGCGAGGGGGAACTTGGTCCGACCATGGGACTGGGTGTGGGGTGTGTGGTGGGTGTGTTGGAAGAAGTGGATGTACCCGTGCCCGGAGGAGATGGTCCGTAGTCCTCATGAAGGGAACCGAACATGACCTCTGACATGCCTAAGGGGGATGAACTTTCCCCACCAGAAAAAGTGGGGTTCAGGGGGGAAAGAGGCTCTTCTGGCTCGATCGAGTTGAAATGGTGCAATGGAAGTTGATGATCTTGTTTCCAGGTGTCGCTGGGAGGGTGAGAGAGTGAAGAGCGAAGAAGAGGAGAGGGATACACGGTGTAGGATGGAGGGGAGACGTATGAGATTTGGTGATATCGAGCGGAGGAGAGATCGGCTGTATTGGGTGGGTAACGGCTTGCTGCGCTACCATACATGGCGGGTTCGGACATGCGGCGCTGATCCAGCATGGGATGCTGATTATGGGAGTATTTATCATTGGACCGCAAATAGCGGTCTGCAGGGTTTACGGTTGATATTGAGTAACGGTCTATATCGGGAGGAGAGGAAGTTTCCGAGGGGGCGAAGTGAGTTAGATGATGCGGTGCACTATGAGGCTGTGGAAACAGCGGAACGGGACGAATTTGCGGAGGTGATGGAGGAGAGGTAGGGTGAATCGGATGTTGTTGGAGGTGGGAGGGTAGACTTGGAGGAGGGATGGCACGAGTACGGGGATGGCGAGGATGTGAAGTCGGCCGAGATGAATCAGAAACTAAAATGGAACATTGCTGTAGAGAAGTTAATGATTTAGTGTCACGAGGAACGTCGTCATTGACGATGGCGGCAGAGAGGGCAGAGCCCGATTGGGTGGCACGGGGCCGTTGCCTGTTGGACATGGGTAAGAGAAAGGCACGGGGAACAGTGAAGAGCTGGGTCATGTAGAAGAGCAAAAA